>RJWT010047207.1:0-11337 GCA_004365215.1 Cuniculus paca | reverse complement strand
TCATCCTTTATTTCCTGTGAATGATTTCTAAAGCATGTTTTCTTTTCAGATATATCTTTGACAAAGATAATTTCTATAATAGTTACAGAGATGCACAAAGGAATAATATATAACATATATTGAATTATATACTTCAGTATAATAGACAACATCAATTACAGTATGTTATGGAAGATTTGGCTTACTGAATGGTCTCTGGCATATATAGTGAGCTGTATCGGGGTCTGGTAGTCCATTAAAAGGAAATATTATATAGAAATTTAGAATCAAGAAATAATGTTTGTGTAGCCCATCTTCCCTGAGCAAGCACATTAGAATATGTGACTTTCTTTGAGTAATTATCAACCCTGGGAGATACAGTAGAATCTTTTTTTCTATTTCATAGCTCACAAAACTGAAGGTAAAAGGCAAAGTTCTTCGCCAGAGAATGCCTGATGGTTGCCCTACAGTGAAATTAATGTTTTCTGTTCCATATTATCTTTCTACTACCCCACTTCTTTACATGTGTATATATTAAAGCCATTAATATTGACTTTTTACAGTCATATAGTACATATTTAATTAAAAACATAATTACATATTTGGAATAATGGAGACTCTTTCCCCACTTCTTAATACCAAAGTCTTTGCAGCAACAAATATCTAAAAACTATAGCTCATCAATTCACAGTAATACCTTTCCCTTTTTGCATGGTTCTCATGTCTTTTCAATTATCATCCTGGCTTATGAAGGCTCTGAGTCTCCGATGTGGATGAATTTTTTCAAAAATGAAAAATTTAAGTTTTTTTCCCAAATAACTTCTTTTCTTTGTTTCCATGTCTCCATATTAATGTTAATCATGGCACTCTTCTTCCTGTCCCTGAAGATTTCAACCTCAGCGTGATTTTGAGATCCTTTCTTAATACTCTTTGACATAAAAAATGGATTAAACCAATCATCTTCTCCGACAGTGGTGATTGATGCTGTCTTTCCTTCTTCCTTTCTGAAGTACTAATCTGGAGACACTCACCTAGTTTGCACATACGCGTTTTCATACTCAGAAAGATTCAACCCTTCGTCCATTATTGTGATCTGCAACAAACTGATCGCTAAGGTTTCTCCAGTAATGGTTACATGTTCACATCAAGTGAAAAGGTTAGAAAGGTTAGTAGGACTTAACTGAAGCATTTGTTCGACTGCATCAAGGCCTAATTTATACACAATACATAGTCATATGATGAGGAACAAATATATATATATACATATATTATATCTACAATATACATACATGTATATATAATCTGAATTCCTGATGTATATTACTTCGTGCACCAGCATGTTTATTTGAAATATTCATACCCCAATGTGTCCATACTTACAATACCTGAGTTTGATAGCCACTTTTACTCCCTTTTACTCAGGTCCCACCTGTACTCTTGAGGGTTTTGGCAATTATTTCTCAGTATCTCTAGAGGGGTCTCATAGAGCAGTCACACTACCCCAGAAGGCAATGTGTTCTTTCCAGAATTCTGAGGTACTCTTCCCCTTCTTTTCTACCTCTCCTTGTTCACTGAACCTTTCTTTACTGACTTCTAGAGTTTTTGCCAAGTGGTAACATCACTCTACCATTAGTGTTCGGTAGAGGAAGAAAATCAACAGGAAATGGATACATCTATGTTTAATTATGCAAGGGGATGTATTAAGTAAACTTACAGTGTCAGAGACAGGAGAGACCACAAGGGCTGCACTCTGAAGACACACAAGATCAAGTAGCTGCTCAACCCAAGAAGATGAAAGCCACAGAGCAGAAGAGACTGAGGAAGCAGCACCAAGGTTAAAGGTCTGGAACTCCACAGGAGAGTCACTGAAGTGAGTCTGTGTTGGAAAGCCAAAGAAGCTGGAGACCCAAAGACCAGTGTTCCAAGGTGACAGCAGCAGAGGACATACCCACTCAGGAAGACTGCAGCTCTTCAAAACAGACACACTTCCTCCTTCCTTTTTAAATTGCATCCATGCCTATTGATTGGTTGCATCCAAGCCTGCTGGCTGCTGCTACTCACCACCAAGGGAGAGTTTTCTACCTTTAGTTTCTACCTTGCTGACCTATCTGTCAGGCATCTATGTACACACAGAGGGCTATGATTTACTAAACTGCTAGGCATTTCTTACTCCCATCAAGTTGCTGTATCCCAATTAACACTTGCACCCCAAAGGGCAAAATGTATTCATCCTTCCCCCTCTTTCTTAGTTCCACTCCTTGCCAAACTCGTTGAGTGTTAGCATTTTTACTGCTGTCCTCCCGTGAACTCATGGATTGCTGCACCAGTATTCATTTCACAAAACCAAAAGATGCGCTATGACACCACAAAGAACCTTAAGGTAATGATATTTGGGTAGAGATTTATTTTTAATTTTAGATGAAATAATTTCCTTAATTTTTTTGTTTTGGTGGATTTTAATTTCAGGTCATTGATTTAATCATTTTCTTCTTTTGTGTGCACCAAAGCCATCTTTGATTTACTCATTTATATTCAGTACTATACTATCCATTATTCACCTTTTTCTAGTCCTTCTCTTCATACTCAAAAATTCCAATATATTTGAGGTACATTTTTAATCATGCAACTGTGATGGTAAGATATATATTGTGATTTTGAATGATTTCCTAATGTCCGATGCCATATATGATAAATTGTTTTACTCTTGACATTATGTTTTCATGTTTGGTATACAAACATCTAATGCACTGTATTTGACTGCTGCATGATACTCCAGCTAGTGCAACCACAACATTGTTTCCTATCTACCTTTAATGACAGACACTCAGGTTGTAGTTAAGTTCATGTCAATTTGAGGCACAGGGTCCAGTAGCTGCTCAACTTATATGAACTTACTTGCAACTTACATGAAGGAACATGGTATCTTATAGTTTTGTGTGTGGATTTATTTGAACTGCACACCAAGAACAATGGCTGGATATATCAGCATCATTTTATACTCCCACTACTAATGGAAGATTCATAACCACAGAGAATACTACATTAATACTTGGCTGGATAAGCTGTGATGTTCTCCAGTAGTTTTTATTTTCCAATAGCTTTATACTTTTCTATTCCTTGAAGTTAGATGTGCCTATCAATTTGCTTAAAGGTATAGAACGGTAGAGAAGGGAAGTAAGAATTGATGCCTAAATGTCAGCTCTCTTTCTTTGGCATTGAAACTGCTAACATTTTTGGTTATGTAAACAATATCTGTTTTAGGCTGAAGAGAAGATAAAGTGCATTAAACTGAGCTATTAGTCTAATATACACAAGTTGAATGAGCAGAATGTAACATTTTTTGTTTTAAGTGATCAGAATTGTGTATTGCTTATTATCTCAACATAACATAGCCTGGCTTGTTAAATTTTGCCAGTCTATTAAGCACAAAGTAGTAAACCACCGTCATTTCAAAGTATGTATCCTTGATAATCTACTGTCATTTTAATTTATGTATCTTTGATCTTTAAAGACTATGACTATCTCTTCATGTATTTTCTTATACTTTTTACACATTTACTGTTCATTTTCTTTGCTTGTTTTTTAAATTAGAGCTCTGTCTTTTCATTTTCAGATTTTATTTGCAGGAACTTTTCTAGGTTCTAGCAGTATTTTCTTATTAGTTTTACATAATCAGAGTATCTCTTCCCACTCATTCATGCATAAGTTTATCCAAGCTGTCGAACAGAAATAGCATGATTTGATGTATCAAAATGGGCATTCTTTGATTCTGTGTTTCTATTCTTGAGGTTTTATCTAAGACGTCCTCATTACTCACTAAGTTGTAAATATATTATGCTATATTTTCTTCTATTAATATAATAGTCCTGACTTTCACATTATATTTTCCATGCTCCTGAAAATACCTTTTTGTGTAGTTTAGGAGAGAATCAAATCTTGTTTTTTCTCATACATGTGAAAAAATGTTGACCAGTAATATCTACTTAAACAATTGATCCATTGTTTTTTAATTATATGATTATGATTGAGATTTCTTTATTTTTTTCAATCAGTCCATGCTATGACTTGAATGTTTTTGTCTCCTGCAGAATTCATGTTTCAATTTAATCCCCAAGGCAAAGATGGAGAAGTTGAACATCCTGAGAGGGTATTTTGATTACAAAGGAACCCCCCATGAATGGACTAATTTCATTATAAAAGAATTTTATGGAGGAATTTGATTCTTTCTTGCTATTCAGCTTTTCTGTCACATGAAGTACAGTCTTTTCCCTCCAGAAAGTGCAGCAGCAAGGTACCATTTTAGGAGAAAAGTATTGGTTCTCACCTGACACCATACCTACTAGTATTGTGACCTTTGACTCCCAGCTGCTAGAAGTGTGAAAAATAAATATATGTTCTTTATAACTTAACCACCATAAGTATTTTTATAGCACAATCTAACTAAGAAAATCCTGAAATGTGATGTATTTCAATGTCAAATTTCTCAAAAAGAAAAAAACCTAAGTAGATTATTGATAGAACTGGATTTATTGATAGCTTATTAATAATTTGAGAGTGAGTCACATCTTTAAAGACTCAATTCTTCTAAATAAAGAGCATGAAATGCTTATTTGGAGAGTAGCAAAAATGCTTACCTTTTTTTCCCATAGAGATCATTTTATTTTCTATTAATTCCTATATACCTTATTGGTTCTGTGGCTATTCATGTTATCTAGTTAGATACTGCTAGCATAAAGAACTGCTTTAGACTTCTGTGAAGGGAGTTTCAATCTTCATTGTGTGCCTTTTTGAAATTAGATTTAGCCCAAAAGCTTGTGAGTGTAATGGCTGTCACCCCGCTCTTGGGGTTTCTACTTTATTGCAAAGATGGATGCTTCTCTTTGGGTCAGTATGCTGTATCTGGCTACATGGTTCTTTGTTTTGATGTCCCTTACATGTCATTACTGCTAGTGAATTTATATGATGGGACCTCTCAACCATTTCCCTGATAGAATTAAATATCCTTGAACCTTCATTCCTAGAGACAGTCTTCACTGGAGAGGAGATCTTTCTGAGAGATCTACAATATACCTAGATTTTCTGCCTTTTAAGAGAGAGTTTACTGAATATTTTCTTCATGGCCAAGGATGTTATGTAAGACATCATGTACTACAGAGTTTTCTACTGTAATCATGTGCTCAGGAATTCTTCTTGTGTGTAGGGCAGTGTGACCTCAAGCTAAATGAGCTCAGAAAATCATTTTACTTGAGATCTTGCATTTATTTTTCTACAATTTTCTGCCTCCTTTCATTTTGCCACTCTAGATATTCTTCCCGATTCGTCTATTTCTTGCATCAGGTGATGTTTACTCCTCTCCATCTCAACAAGAGCCACCACAATTATTAATGCTTCTACGTACTGGTGCATGCTCTTCTCATACTATGTCCTTCATTAATCTTTTGTATTTCATGTTTTTAATTTGCTGTGATTTTCAGAACATGAGATGTGAAATTATTGTCATTGGGCATAAAATGATTCCAAATATTTCTGAAGAAAAGGACTGAACGATCACCTATGTGTAAAGTGAAGAATCTAGTGTCTAAATTTTATCAGTTGATTTGTGTTCATCAAGGATATATTTTGCTGTTATGATCCTTTAAAAAATTTTTAGTTATTTTTTTGAGATGGTGTCTCATGATGTAGTTGAACCTGGCCTTGAACTCATTGTGTAGCCTTTTCTTCTCTCGAATTCCTGCCTCAGCCTCCCAAGTGCAGGGATTACAGCATAAGCCACCACATTCAACTTGTTATGAGTTTTTAAATTATTGATTCAAAGTTCTGCTCCTTTGAGTCAGCTCATTAAGTCTGTTCATTGTCAGTCATTTGAGACACACAATCTTTTTAAAAAGCCATTGTTGTATTAAAAGATTGATGCAGTATGGGAGAGGGCACTGATGAAAAAGTCCCTCCTTTCTCAGATACACTGCTGATTCTGTAAGTCAGTACCAAAACCTTTTACATTTTTGTTAAATATCCCTAATTTAAATAATCTCAAGAAGATATTTTAAAATATCCAGATGCAAGCATTTTTAGTTTTATTGAAAGAATATTCAAGTGTGTTGATATCTAGGATCTGCTTTGGGAAACATGAAACTGCTGACTTTATGTTGCAAAAGAGCATTATCTTTACATAACACTACTGAATACTTTGTAATGTGCAATTAAAATCAATATTTTTAATATAATACTTGTTTACCCATGTGGGAACCAATACGAATTTCACCCACGTGGAATGATGGCTCATTTCAACAGCTATTCTTTTGAAACTGTCACCAGTATGGTGCTTCTCTCTGGACGTTTTTAATGAGTTACAAACAGGAGACCTGATAAAAACTCTGTGGTGCTATATAAAGAAAACAATTATCAGTTTTTAACTTTTCAAGTACCACTAACCTGGTTTAACCTCATGTCAGGTGGAGGGCCTCGGGAATACAAGTAGGAAGCTATTACCCGAGAGCACTTTACTGAATTGGCTGACTCTCACGACAGTGTGTGGACCAACCATGCACTAGCTAAAAGGGTCTTTCAGACTCACAGTTGCAGCCTGTCATGACCAGTAAGGGAAAAGGAAGAACTTATTCTACCAGAGATTTAGAGACCTAAACAATCCCGAAGAACTGGTTAGAGGTAAGCCAAGGCTACAACCCATTACTTGTCTTTCTCTTGGACTTTCTTTACAGCCCAATGATTCTGGGTTACAACTTACATAACTTTTTCCCTGATGTTATAGAATAATTTTATGCCACCACTTCATCACACTCTTTCAAAAGGATCATTTCTGGCCTTTACTAATGAAGCAGGGAATGAGGGATCACCTATCTATAAAACAAAGAAGCTTTAAGGTCAAAATTTTTAGATGTGTTACATTGCAAAACATATAGGCTCATTCAGATGGAAATCCTTAAGGGGTGCTGCTCAATTCCACTCACATTAAAATCAGTGCTAGACATTTCCATGGTCCCAACCAGTGCATTACACATCTCTAATAAACAGAAAGTTTTATTAGCTTAGGGCTTTCTGCAGTCAACAAAAGCATTCACCAATAAAATTGAATCCATGTATTCTAAGGAATAAACATAGTTTTCAATGTTCACTGACCTAAAATACTTATCTTGCTTTTTCTGACTGTTGTCCATTATCTCTTCAATAAAGATGGGAAGGGGGTCAACACATGGCCATCATGTTTACAGACTTTTTTTTGTTTCAATTGGGAGAATTTTCCTGTGAATCATAGTTTACTTTGTCTCAGTTTACGCACCTCTCCAGGATATCTACATTTTAATTTAGAATATCTCTTACCAAGCCTAATTTTTATTTCTGGTAATTGTCAAAGTACCATTTCTATGTGGAAAACTTATACATTTTGGTTTCTGCTGATAAGTTTTGTTTCCTTCTAATGCATTCTACAAAATGTTACAAAGACTGTGATGCTTAAGCTTTTTATTCCTCTAAGAATTTTGAAAATCAGTTTCCTTTGCCAGCTACATTGGTTTATTTATTTCTGATGAGAATGTTGTTTTAAATCTATTTTGCTTTAAAAGGTTTCTGCCAAAAACGAATCCCTCATTGTGCAGTATACATGGTCACTGCTATATTTCTGTTGTATCCCTCTACAACAGTAGCTCAGAAGTAGCTCCAGGAGCTGATAGTTTAATCATTCTTTGTCCAATATCAAAAGAGTTACACTAACATAATTGTTTTCTATAAAATGGGATTGCAACATAATCCAAGTGCTTTCAACAGTGACTTTGAAAGCAATGCCTATACAACATCAAACATCTGAGTAAAGAGTTAGGAAGTCCATTTCATTATAAAACAAAAACAATCAGCTCTGTATTTTGAGATTATTTATGAGTGAATGCTCCTTCCTAAGTGATTTTAGGTTAGATATCAAATACATGTGGTAATGTTTAATTTGGATAAGTTAGGTTTAGTAGGTATAATGTGACCAAAAGGAATAAATTCAGCAATAACTTTTCAAGTTTATACAAGGAACCCTAAAATAAACAGTGGTCATCAAAACCTGGTTTTTTCTTCTAAAGATTCTAAAATTAGAAAGGATGAAAAACTATGTGTGTAAGAAACTAAACTAAGGGTGTCAGGTATGGCCTCCCTTCTGCTCTGCTACAGTTAGGACTTCTTTGAGCATTAGGATAAGTTCATTGTACTTTGTACCATGTAATTTGAGCAACTGAACCTGAAGGAGCTCAAAGAAGCCAAAGCAGGTTCACATAGTATTAGGTAAACACTGTAGGACACAGGGCTGAAAAGAGGAGCCTGAAATCCATCTCAGAGATACATCCCCAAGACTTATCCTATGGCTTTAAAAAAAAAATCATAAGTTGTCATGGGTAAATCTTTTGGTTTTCAGTCTCTAATGGATATTCACAAATTATTTCAGAAAAATGAAATAATTTTCTTGACATATGGGCTTATTAAAAAATGAATATACTACTCATGAATAAATCATGAAACTTTAAGATGATGTCTCTTTGCTATTATTCAAACTGAATCAGAAATGCTTGTTTCTTGTGATGGTATCTACTGGATTTACTATCAAAGCTCATAACTTCAGCTCTTTGTGGACAAGAGCTATAATTAGGAGCAGAAGAAACTGGAATTTATGAGGGATTCTGAGACAGGTGTTCACAAGTCACATATTTTCATACCTAGGTGGGAAAGAATGACAGACAGAAAAATAAGGACCGTGTTTATGTGAGTCACAGAGGATTGGAGTAATGCAGTGCTGCTGTAGCATATGAGTGATTAACAGCTTTTGGGAAATTAGTAAGGGTACCAAAAAAGAATGTGGCAAGAGCATGTGATAACAGAGATAACAATCAGTGATTCAACTGGCAAGTTTTAGACTGAGTAATTTGAAAATAATTACAGATAGAACTAGAGAAGATGATGAAGGGAGCTCAAAATTCTTCAAGGATGGGTGACATGGTTATTGTTATTGTTACACTAGTGTGGCAATCATTGCTTCATTTACTCATACGTAAATTCCCATTTATATTCACCAGCTGGTAATACCTAGCAAGATTTTTTTTTTGGATGTGAATGGAAGCAGAAATGTGTGTTCATATGAACTTTCTTGTTTATCATTATATGCTCAGAGGATACAAGGATGTTTGGGGAAATGTGAAGTATTTAAATCTAGGTCTTGTGCTGGGTCCATGAAAAGTCATAATGGCAACACTATGAAAGGTTTAGAGAGAGAAAGAATGTGGAGAATGTCAAATGATGTGGGACGGAGCATTGTTCCATGGAAATTGGTAGCTACTGAAAGCATTTATCTGTTTTGGTGATGAAGGACATCAGGGTCCCTTCAACCTACTGCTTTTTATAGCATACATTTTGCATCATTCTATATTGAAACATCTAGAAACAGTAAATACACAGAAGAGGGAATTGAGCATTTATAATACATAGTTAACTGTGATAGTAAACTGATTGTGTTAACTTGAGTAAGAAATGCCCAGCGGAATTGAATCATTATAGTTCTCGCTGTGGAAGACTCATGCTAGGGACAATTGCTGCCAGAATGATGTGAAAGGGCTGGGGTGGATTGTTGTCAGAATGGTATAACAGAAATGAAGAAGGAAGGCTGCTGCATGTTTCTTTGCAGGATTTCAATCTTTACTTTCACCTTGGAAGTTTTCCTCTGGTTTGCAGTGCTGACTCCAGACTTACAGCACAGGCTCTTCACGCTTCCATCACAGGCTCTTTGGCCCTCCTGATACAGACTCACATGGGAGAACATAGTGAGCTCCAGGCCTTCAACTGGATCCTTCAGGTTTCCAGAGCACAGACCTTTTACATTCTACCACAACTAATTCTGTGGGAAGTCATGGTAAGCCAATCTTATAAATTCCCATAAATTTTTATATTTTTATATTTTGCATGAAATATTTCTTTAGGAAGCACTGATTGATATAGATTTTGATACCCAGAATGGGATCATTGCTGTGACTATTCCTGATCATGTGGTTCAGGAGCCTTTGAAATTGGCTTATGGGAAGAATGGGGAAAGATTTGAAGATGCTGGCTGAAGAAGCATCCTTAAAAGCTTTAAATTGTAATTGGTAGGAAATTCTGGTCAGAGTTTAGAATATTGATAGAAATGCTGCTGGTGAATATCAGGCTCAGGAGGTTTTCACTGGCAAGAAGGATTGTTTTGACTGTTGGAGACCAGATCATGTGTGTTAAGCTTTGGCAGAAAATCTGTCTGCACTTTGCTATTGTCCTGAGACTTTGCCTGAGACTGAAATTGAAGGCAATAGACTACTTACTCTTACATAAGATTAATTTCAAGGCAGTCTAATGTTGAGACAGTGGCATGGCTGCTATTGGAAACTTTTAGCCTGATTTAGTTGAACATCAAGAGCAAAGAGCTTAGCAGAATGATTTCAAATGTTCTGAGTCTCGCCAGAAAGGAAAGTCTGGTAAAATTCCAGACTGCAAAAATGGTGAAGAGGAGAACTAGTTCCCTAAAAAGGAATAGGATAATAGAAAGGACATCCTGAGGACATCACATGAACGAGAAGGACTCAAGCCTTTGCAGCCTCAAAATTGCAAAGGTGAAAAACTTTGTGTAGAGAAGAAAGATCCAGAGAACCATGTTCTAGAATGACAATGACTTATCAAAGTTTTTCCTCAAGATTTGGTTCCTAGTTCTCAGCAATTCAGGCACTCAAACCTGAATGTATGGCCAAGAGGGACAGAAGTCTGGCTACTGCTCCAGGTGGAGGAGGACTTTGGCATCAACCATGGTTGCTGATGTTAGGTACATGCAGAATGTAAGGGTTGTGGGGTCGAGAAAGCTTCCACCTAGATTTCAGAAGAAGACCTGGGAGGCCAGACAGTGTGCCCCTGAGAAGACAGTATGTGAAACTGTTAGTTGGAAGCCTAGTGTGCAATGGAGACCCCAGAAGGTTGGAGAAGCCAGGAAAGTGGATCCTTTGATGGAAGCCACAACAATTGAGACAAGTAGCCCATGTAAGAATCCATGAGACCTACCATTGCCAGAAGTGCCATAGGAGGAGGGTCACGCAAGTCCTCTGGAGTTCACAACTTGCCTCAGATTGCTAGGGAGGTCAGACATGAAACTATGAGATTTAAAGTTTGCCCTGTTGGATTTTGGTCTTTCATTTTTCCTATTCCCTTCTATCCCCTTCTTTGTACCTCTGGGCCTTTTGGAATGGAATTGTCTATCTTGTGCCATTGTATATTGGAAATGTTTAACTTTCTTTTCATTTATACAGAAGCTCACAACTAAGAGTTTGCCTTCAATTTCAAAAGAGACTTCAGACTTGG
>RJWT010047206.1:0-11343 GCA_004365215.1 Cuniculus paca | reverse complement strand
CCACATGACATTGGTGGATTCAGAACTGTAGGTAGAGCTCTGCAAATGGCCCTGGGTAGGCCTGGTGGCATCTCCTGAGGGCCTGAACAGAACACAGGGCAAAGGAAGCAGGGTCTGCCCTATTCTGCTTCCGCCTGACTCAGAGCCAGAGCCTCTGGCCCCACCCTTCCTAGCAACTTTGGCCTGAGCTCACACTCTCCAAAGCTCCTTCTTTCTCAGGCTTGCAGACAAGGACCAAACCACAGCGCCAACTTCCTGGGTCTTCAGCTTGCGGATGGCCCACGAGGCCTTCTTAGCCTCCGAGGTGGTGCGTGCCAATCTCTCACACAGAGCTTCCTTTACATGCCTGAAACACACGCATGTAGGCCCACTGGTCCTTTCTCTGGAGAACACTAATGTGGAACGGACACAACGGTTTCTCCATTTATACCAACAGTCTGAGACCCCTTGGGTGCTGCTAGGGTCACCTTCAACCTCCTGGGACCCTGCGCTGAGCTGAGGCAGCAAAGCTTTGTCCTCAGCGCTGCCACAATCTGTCCCTGCAGTTGGAGGAGGAGAGGAGGAGTAGGGCAGATGACAAGAGGCCCGGAACATTCTTCTTGCCAGCTGGAACTGTGGACTGTATGTTGGTGACACGGAGCAAGGGCCCGACCAGCGTGCAGCGGACCTGGGTTTGGATCTGCAGTACAGCGTCTGCTTAAACGGGTACTGAAGTTTCCTGAGCTCCCGTCTCCTCCCTCAGGAAAACGGAGACACCATGGACACCACTGAGTCGCTGTCAGGAGTGAGCAAGGGAGCAAATGTGCGGCACCAGGCACAGTGGTGATACTTGTGATCCCAGCTAGCCAAGGGGAGAAGCAAGATCGAGCCCAGCCTGGGCAACTTAGTGAGACTGCCTCAAAAATTTTTTTACAAAAGGTCCTAGGGATGTAGCTCAGTAGCTGTAGGTATAACCCCAGAACCACCAAAAATAAAGAAGGAATACTGCACGTAGGTGTCTGGTATACAAAGAGTGGCGAAAGGAGCAGCTATCATTTGACAGCCTAAGGTCAGAGAGTGTGGTGACCCTTGGTTCCAGCGTTCCTTCCTTTTCCTGTCCCACAAGATGCCTGCCAATCCCTCCACGGGCATCTGCTGAGCGGTGATCCCCAAGCCGACACCCTGGGAGGACACCACTTCTGTCTGGGTGACAGGCGCACTCCTGCACCAGCCTCAGCACAGCGGGAGAGAGGGGAAGTGGGGCGGAGGGAGCACAGGTGGGAAGAGGCAGGGACCCCAAACCACAGATGCATAAGCAGAAGAACTAGGTAGGGGACACTAACTTACCTGTGGAAGGAACACCAAGGAAACTGCTCTGCAGGGTCATCAACAGCAGAGTCATGATCCTCCGGGCCGAGCGCCTGCTCCAGGCCTGAAGTGCACGCACACACAAGCGCACACAAGCACACACGCGCACGCGCACACACACACACACACACACACACACGTCTCTGCGGTAACCTTGCAACTCAGGTTCGCAACTCCCATTTTACACAAGAGACCAGAGAGAAACGGACTCTGTCCGCCTGCAAAGCCCATCACGCCCGGGAGCCAAACGGCTGCGGCAGGATGGAAAGAAAGTGGCCAGTCCCTTCTGGGTCCCAGCGTCCCGCCGGAACAGCAGGTGGACGCTGCAGGGAGGCCCACCGCGGCTCCCCACTGGCAAACCCGCAGGAGTGGAGCTTGTGTGCGGACGTTGGATCCCAGTGCTGGGGTGCGGGGCGCTGCTTGGAGGGCTGCCGAGATCCGTGCCTCCTTGCTCAGGCGCTCCCGCGCTGGAGGCCTTCTCAGGCAGAGTCCTCCCCGCCCCGAAGCCATCATGCGTGAAACGGTCATTTTCCAAATTCGGGGGACAGAGACGGGCCTTTGCTTCCCATTCTTGGTCGCCTCTCACCACTGAGCAGTCTGCGATGCTTTTAATGTCGCTCTGAGTGGAGATTTTCAGACGGTTTGAGCTTCCCCCAAAGGCCACCTCTAGCCCGCCCCATAAACTGAAGGACCTTTCTGTCTCAGCAGGATCAGGTGAGGATCCTGCAGCTGATCGATGCCCGGAGGACAAGCACGACCCCTCTGGGAGGTGTCCTGATCCCTTGCCCTCACGAGCCGTGTCCCTGGGAAGCCCGCTTCTCCCTCACAATCACGCACTGCAGGGTGGTAATTCAATGCCTCACAAAGGCTTTGCAAAGTCGAGCAAAACATAAACTATGAAATAACCCAACTTTCTTGCACACAAAACCTTAGAGAGAAAGCCAGCGCCAGTGTTTTAAACATCTCACAAAGTTCACATTGTATTGTGGAATTATTTTTAATGAAGCTGTTATTATGCTACAAGAATGCAATAAAACATCTGAAACCTGAAATTTCCTATTTTTATCGCCTCCTGTAAATTTTTCAAAAGGGCCAAAATGATTTGTTTCAAAATGTGTACAGGAATAATTGGATAGAGACTTTTCATGCCAACTTTCCATTTGGAACAAAATCTAGAGACTGTTACTTCATAAACCACTGAAAATCTGAGCACAAAATGAAAAGGGCAAATATTATGGGATATAAATATAATCAAACATAACTGGCTCTGGAAGGAACCCTTGACTTACCCACTCCTAGGGTGTGGTCAGCAGAGGGACCTCTCTCCTATAACAAGGCATTCACAAGTAATTGGCTTTACTTCTGGTTAAGAGAATCGTTACACATGTGGATTGCTGCACATGAACCCTTAACACAAAATGCTGATTCCACATTGGTCAATTCTCAAGCAAAGTATTATTCTGTTTGTTCACCTTCCTCACCTTTAATTTTCTTTTAGCATCACTAATACAGGCTAATCCTTGTTATAAACTGTCAAAAACAGACCCTGTGGTGCTAAGCAAATATGTTTTACTCACATATTGTGCATAAGAAGTTGACGGAAGATGTGATTTGTTAGAGCAGTTCTGCCAAACGACCAGGTATTAATCATACTCCCCAGCCTGCTAGCAGGTAAGAAGATGTTACTTATTCCATAATTTCAGGTTTAATTTTCAACTCACACTTCTCTTCAAGTCATTCCTGGATATCGGTCACTTAGGGACCAGGCAAAGCTGCCCGCACCACAAATCCAACTCTGCCTTTGCTGGCGTCCTTGTAAGAGCATCCGTCTCCGAGGGCGGCTCTGGTTTATGCTGTCTCAGGAGCAGCTCCCAGCGTCAAATAGAGCGGCTCCACCCGCCACCTGGCTCTCTGAGTAGAAAGCCGTTTCGGTATAAAAATACAAACCCCACCCGGCCCCTTGTCTAGACTTCCGGCCTCTCCAAGGATGCCATGCATCTCTTTCCCATTCCAAACGGGTGAAAACTTCGCTGGACCACTAAGAAGAGGTCAAATGTTCAGGATCTAATTTAATATGTTTTCTTAAATTGCTTTAAAGAACATAGGCTTTAGAATCCCCCCTTTTTTAAAAAGTCCCTCCATACCCTAGGAATCAACTCAATATTTCTCTTTACTGTGTGTCAATTGAGCAATTTTTCAAAAAAGAAACAATAGGAAACAGCATCCCAGAGGCAGTGGCTGCCCCTGTGAGTGGTTAAAACTACCCAACGCTCACTGGATGCTCTGACATGAAATGTTCCTCCCCTGGGTAGCAGCCCCAACTGCAGGGGTTTATGCTAACTCGCCAGATCAAATCACAATTGGAAAAACACGAGCCTGAGAAGTCACTACAGCAAGAACATGTTTGATTTCCACACTTATTCTAACTTAACATACTGTCTTCCAACAAGGGAGTCAGGAGCTCTGTCCTGGAGCCGATTTTCCCCCCACTTTCTTTGTGCCTTGCCAAGAACAATAGAGAACCAAGGCCATGTAGCCTGAGTTTTCTCTGTTCTTGTGACTGAAAAAATTTTCAATGGACTCTTTTTAAAACACTTAAACCACATGAGAAGGCTTTCTTAAAGAAGACTTCCTGTCTTTGTTTTACAGAAACGAATAAAACGAGCCTGCACGAGGAGGGAAAGGAGTATTCTCATCTCTACCGCACAAGACACTTGGGAAACTGAGGCTGCCTGTGTACAGATGGAAGCTTGGAGTCTGCAGGATGGAGCGTGATTCTGGCGCTAAAGGAAGTTTCACTACAACGGCAGCCTAGCAGGAGCCAGGCAGCATGCTGACCACCTGGCCTCTGTGTGTGGCGCACACTCCTCCCAGGAAGGGCAGTGTGGAACGCGAGAAAATTCACTCTTGTGCAAACGTAATCATGCGCCAGTGGACACAAGACTGGCCAGATGGCCAGGTGGAATCTCCCTCTGCTTAAGCAGCTCGGGATAAATCGCTTAATTTCCTGGTGTCATAAAAACTGACCAGCCCTGCCCAGCATTTTTGCCCACATGCTTGGGATTTGGCTTGCAGAGGTCCAGCCGTGGAAAGGAGGAAGAGTTGATACGTTGATTGACTGATGACACTGCCCATCAACGTAGCCAAGGGCTACGCGACACGGGCCGAGCTCCGGCCACAGAGAGAGGTCCTCCCGTGCTCAGCTGACAATTCCTCCACCTTGCTGAAGGGCACTGTCTAGAAACGCACGATTCTGCTGCTGCACGCCTTTCAGTGAGGCGTGTCACCCAGGAGGGCGATCAGGCCCCCCGCGTCAGTCCGACGCCGCTGGCTTCATTGCTTCGCAGTTCAGATGCAACCAGAATGGCTTCGACCTTCCGTCCACTCCAGGTCTCCGTGTGATAGCAAAACACACCCACAAGGCTCCAGCGCACACATTAGGGAACCGGACTTCTGTGGCTATGGCCTTCCCTGAGTGGACTGTAACCGCCGGGACAGACATCTCGTGGTTTCTGGGGTGAGAACAGAAGCCTGGGCTCCCCCGAGTGATGCCCCTCTGTCCCCTCTCGGGGAACGCGGTGCTTCGCCCTCCGGAGGCAGCCAGTGGGTCATTCGCCCCGCTCGCCGCTAGGGGGCGCGAGAGCCGCCAGCAGCGGCCGTGCTGCCGGACAGCTTGGAACAGAGGCGGCGGGGTGACGGCGAGCGGGAGCAGAGGCCGTGGGCCGGAGGTGGGGGACCCCTGCGGGAGCTGGGGGTGCACGCGGGCGCCTGTCGGGGCCTTCCGGCTGCTCAAAGAGCAACGGCCACGGGCTGGGACTAGGGGAGCGTGCAAGGAGGCCAAGTCAGGCGTTCCTGGTGAGACCCGGGACGGAGGGACGCGTGCATGGATGCATGGCTGGCACCACTCGAGGTCGAACCGGGGGCCTTGGCACTGATAATAGCCCCCAGACCCCAACAGACCTTGTATCTTTTATTTTGACACAGGGTTTTATCAAGTTGCTAAATTGGCCAGGCTTGCAAGGAATTTAGCTCAGCGGCATAAGCACCTGCCTGGCAAGCGTGAGGTTATGAGTTCGATCCCCAGTACCAAATAACAACAACAACAACAATAATAATAATAATAAATAGATTGCCCAGCCTGAATTCTAATTTGCAATCCTCCTGCCTCATCCTCCCAGAGTGCTGAGATTACAGACCTGTATTCTCTTGCTTGCCTTCTCTTTCTCTTTCTCTCTTCCCCTCTTCTCTCTTTCTCTTTCTTTCTCTCTGATGCGGAATTGCCAACCAGGCCCTCATGAATGCTAAGTACTGGCTGTGCCGCCGAGCTACACGTCCTGTCTGAGAGCGGGACTTTCAGCCTCGGGATAAGAGTTGCGTGTTGTCTTCCTACTCGACAGCCGTCACCACCTGGTGGAGCAGAGCAGGCCAGGCGGGCCCCTGGTCAGCTAGGGCACGGCACTGTGCCAACGGAGCCAGCGACAGCACTGCACCTGCCAGCCCAAACGCCGCACGCCGCGGCCCTCTCCTCCCCAAGTGGCTCTGCCTGCGCGTCCCCAGCAGGGACAGAGGTCGCCGGCTGCGAGGTGGGTCCGAGTGGCACTGATAGGGAAGAATCTGCTGAAGCCAGCAGGGCCTCTTCCACTTTGGCCCTGAGCAACTTTGCGTGGTCCCAGCCCATGGGGACGCTGTGAGGGCGAGGGGGAAGGAGTCCGGGAAGGAGGACATAGGTGGAAGTCGTGGCCGTGAAGGAAAATCCCACCCCAGCTTCCCAGAGCCTTGGTGCCGGGAAGCCGTCTGACCCACACCCCGCCCTTTCTGCCACACTGGCCTCGACTTCACCCCAGGACACCAGGAGTCCTCCCATCACCCGTCCCCAGTCACGTGGCCACTCGATCATATCCTAATGCTGGGCGTAGCGTGTCTCACTGTGCAGCATTTACCTGTTCACCCACTTATTTTAATTCTGACTTTTCCCCTTAAAATCTCAGTGCCATGAAGCCATGGGTTTTCTGTGTTGCTACCACTGCGCGGCCGGACAGGGATCTGAGGAGGCCGCTGCAAATGCTCGCTGTGTGAGGAAGGAAAGGCTTCATGAAGAGCATGTCCCCTGGCCGTGGTTTGGATAATGGACTCAGGAGAGGCGCAGAGAGAAAGCAAAACTGTGACCAGGGAAAGCAAGAGGAAGCAGGCAGTGCATGCTGAGACGGGCTGTGCCACCAGGGCCACGAAGGGTTGAGGCCTGGGGCTGAGCGGGACTGAGGCCCAGGAACCAGAACAGTGGCACGGAGCAAATCAGAAATGGGCAGGGGAGGCGAACAGGCAGGGTCCAGAGATGCTAGGGGTAAACAGAGGTGTAAACTGGGGTGCGCAGTGTGCAGGCAGCGGGGGTGGGGGTTGGGGTTAAAGCCAAGCGGTGGGATACAGTGTCAAAGAGGAGAACACCTGAGAATGAGAACCCTGGAGAAACAGTGCTTGTTAAGGCTAAAACAGAACAAGACGGGTTTGAATGGGACAGCTACGGCTGCTGTGCTGCCCTGTCATCTCCTACCATGGCGTCCCACCACCACTGGGCCTGTCAAGGGCCCAGGCTCTCCCCTGGTAATGGCCCTCCACTGCAGGGGGCCACTGCGTATCCCCCAGGGACTGCCTGCCTGCACGGGCTGGCGTCTACAGATGGGTCACAAAGCCTGACAGAAGGACAGCTCTGGAAGGCCACCCCAGCTTAGGGTCCCAGCAAGACTGGCCATAACCAAGACCAGCTCCTTTCCTCCTTTGTTGGCTGAGGTGTTGCTCTGGTTTAGGCCTAGAATGTTGCCCCCAAAGTCTCCATGTTCAGGGCGGGGGTTTGGAGGTGACCGGATCATGGGGTGCTGTACTCATCACTGGATTAGTCCATGCTGAGCTCGTGACTCAATGTGCTGTTAGGAGGTGGGTCCTCGTTAGGGGCGGTTACTGGGTGTTACCTGGACAGGTGGATTCTTGTCCTGCCTCCTCCCCTCTCTGTGTGCCTCCTGGCCACCATGAGGCGAGCAGCTTTCCTCTGCCATGATGCATCTGCTTTGGAGCCAGCTGACCATGGACTGCATCACTGAAACTGTGAGCCGGAATAAGCCTCTCCTCCATTAAGTTTCAGATGTCAGCTGTTTTGTTCCAATAACAGAAACGCAGACCCTGTAAAATGTCAAGTGACCCTGGAAAACGTTTCACCCCTAACTCTGTTTCCAAGAGAACCTGTCTCAGTTACTTTACTCATTGCTGAGACAAAATACACAACACCCAAAGTTAAAGGGCAAAAGGTGTATTTTGGCTCACGGTTCATAGAAGTTTCAACCCCTAGTGGGATGGCTTCAAGGTCGGGTGGCCTGGCGGAGGGGCATTGCAGGGAAAAAACAGTCATGGTGGGCAAAAGGCAGCTAAGCAGCCAAGACAGGAGCAGCACCTGCCTCTCCCTTTTATCCCGTCGGTGCTACCTGCCTTTGGGTGGTGCACCCACACCCAGGGGGGCCTTCTCATTATCCACATGGAGAAATTTGCCAAACCAATCAATGATCTAATTTAGTAATCTCACATCCTTAATCCCAGCATCATACACCCTAAATCCAGCCTCCTCTGGAAAACCCCACCTATGACCATATGAGGCTTTTGGGGGACATCAAGCCATAGAAGAACCAGATCTCACCTGATTGGTACCCAGAGCAATCAGGAAAACAAACCCTAAAATAGAGTGGTAGGGCTGGGTCATCCTGCTTACCAGCTGGAAGTGAAGACCCATCCCTGGAGCGCAGTAAATTCGTGGTCATCTATGCTGGAGAAGCACGGTTGGCAAAAAGTTTGCTGGCGATGCACTCAGAGAAGCTACATGTGGGAGAGAAAGCTTCGGTGGATGCAATAGCCCAGGCTTTTCAGAGATTCCAGAAAGGAGCCCATTATGAGAACAATGGAATTGACGGCTCTTGCTGAGTCATTGATGCATTAGAGAAAAACAATGTGAAACTCATAGCTATGAATCATCCATTGAAAGCAAAGTGTGAACATTTGGAAGCCTCTTTGGAAGCATCTGAAGACACTCTTATCTCCGACAGCAGGAGGAAAGAAAAGCGGAGGATAAATAAGGCCTGGTACTTAATTATAAGAACAGCAGCTTTCCAAAGAAATCGGAACTCTTTGGAATTTTAGGGGCCTGGCTGGGAGGAGTGGGGCCCTACAATTCGGATGGGAGGCAGAACATCAGAATTAACGTTTTTAAAACTTTTGAGATCCCCTCTTGCAGCCTTCAGGGTCTCAGAGATGGCCTTGACCTCCCAGTGGGAAGTTGTGCTCCTTTGTTGCATGAACATAATATTTACATCTCTGCATTACAAGACCATAGTTAGACATCAAAGATCTACGTCACACACATTCCGACCAGACCGGTAGCCGGAGTCAAGCAGAACAACACATGGCCGGGGAGCGTTGGGTGTGTTGAGGAATGAAAGGGCTGATACCCCTGCAGGACTGCAGGACCATCCAACACGCGCCAGCCACAGCCAAGATTGTTTATCAACCGGACCCTGAGGTAAGGGTCAAAATGCACAAAACATACAGTTGGATCAGGGTGAGTGATTCATATGAGAGAATCTTCTGTGATAGAGGGTTTGCCACCCCAAAAACAACCCTAGGAGATGGTTTTATCATGCTGCTAGGATGACTTTAGAGAAAATCATGGCCCACACTAAGGAAAGCTGGCCCAGAACCCACTAATTAAAGGACAAGTCCTCAGTAACTAAACACAGTAGTGATACTCAAAACAGTAGTGATTCCAATGTCCTTTGTCAAAAGGTCTACAGTCACATATTTAGGCAACCATACATTGGAAAAGCAAAATATGAAAACATTGAGGAAATGTTTGACACAGGACCTGAGTTGGCATTCATACCCAGAGAACTCAAGACTCCCTAGGCTCTCCCTGCTGGTGTGCAGTGTATGTGGCCAAGTAATAAACAGAGCTCTGGCCCAGGTCCAGTTTACAGTAGTCAGCAGGATCCACAGACCCACCCAGTGATCATTTCCAAGTTTTTCAAGTATCTTAGTGACTTTTCTCATTGCTGAGAAAAAAATTCCCAACACTCACAAGCTAAGGGAGAAGAGGTTTATTTGGCTCGTAGTTCATAGAGATTTCAGTCCAAGATCAGCTGACTCCAAGGCAGGACGGCATGGCAGACAGGCATCACAGAGGAGAAACAGTTCAATGGTGGGCGGAAAGTAACAAAGCAAGCAAGGGGTGACTGTAGGTCTTTCTGTCCCTTCTATCTTATCCAGGCTACCTACAGCAGGCAGCACTCACACCTTTAATCCTAGTGCTCTTGATCCTAGCGTTGCACCATGAATCAGTCCCAGCATTGCACCATGAATCAGTCCCAGCATTGCACACTCTAGATCCAACCACCTCTGAACAAGCCCCACCTATGACTGCATGAGGCTTTGAGGGGCCATCTAGACACAAGCCACAACAATCCACCCCTGGACCCCCAAAGATTCATGCACATTCCTTTATGCTAAAGGCATTTAGTCCATCTCCAACAGTTGCCAAAGTCCTAACAGTGTCAGCATTGCTAAAAAGTCCAAGTCCAAAGTCTCCTCTGAGATTTAAGGCAAACTTTTAGCTGTGAGCCCCTGTATAAATGAAATGAAAGTTAAACACTTCCAACATTCAATACCGCAAGATAGACATTTCCATTCCAAAAGGTCAAAGAGGGGGATAGAAAGCAATGTGAGCCAAGCTGATCCAAAATCCAGCAGAGCAAACATTAAACCCTGTAGTTCCATGTCCAGCATCCCTGGCAATCCGTGGCAAGTCCTGAGCCCTGAAGGGCTTCAGTGGCTTTACCCCATGGCACTTTCAGTGGTTGTAGCTCCCATGGCTTCTCTCTTGGGCTGCTTCTGCTCCCTCCTTGCACCTTTCCTCAGAGGAGCCATGTTCCTGGCTTCGCCAGACTTCTGGGGTCTCCACTGCACCTTCAAGTTCACATTCACAGCTTCACACACTGCCCTCTCAGTGGCACATTGCCTGGCCTCCCAAGCCTTCTTCTGAAATCTGGGTGGAAGCTTTCCTGATCCCACAACTCTTGCACTCCTCATGCACTTGGAATCAGCACCACATGGATGTTGCCAAGGCCTGCCGCCAAGTGTAGCGGTAACCAGGATTACTTCTCTTTTGGCTGTAAGGGTTGAGGGCCTGTGACCCAAATCCTGAGGAACAACTTAGGCCACCAGCATTCTGGAACAGCACTCTGGGACTCTTTTCTCAAAGCAAAGTCTTTCACCTTCACAAATCCGAGGCTGCAAAGATTGAAATTCTGCTGGTTCTTGTGATATCCTGTGGCCATCTTTTCTGTTGCCTTCTGAAATACTCAGATTTTCCTTACTACTCTTTACAGTGACCAATTTCTCCTCTGTTCCATCTTTACAGGCAGCTTTGTGGGGCTCTTTGCTCTTGGTTCTCAGTATTAATCTAGGTAAAAGCCCCCAAGAGTAGCCATGCCACTGCCTCAATGTTAGACTGTCTTGAAATTTCTTCTGTAATATTTGTCTGCCACTCTTAGTCTCAGACAAAGTCTCTGGACACAAGCAAAATACAGACAAACTCTCTGCCAAACCATAACACACATTGTCTGGAGTCCATCAACCAATGTAGTCCTTCTTCGCAGCAGAAACCCCCTGAGCCTTGTCTTTTCTGATAGCATTTCTGTCAGTCTCTAGTCTTCTGAGCTCTGACCAGAATCTTCCATCAAGTACAGCCTAAGGCATTCCAGCTCTATTTTTTTCAGTCAATATCTCCAAACCTTTCCTAACTCTTCCCCTTCCCACAAGCCAGTTCCAACAGCTTCTAAATCACATAGTCAGAGCAACAACCCCACTTCTCTGGTACCAAATTTTATCTTACCTACTGTTACAGATTGAAAATTGGTGATCAATTTAACACCAGCTGAATTGAATCAGCATGGTGCTGAGTGTAGA
>RJWT010047205.1:0-11332 GCA_004365215.1 Cuniculus paca | reverse complement strand
GCCTGGATCCCACAGCAATGTCCTGCATGAGTCCAGATAAAGACCTGGAGCCCGTGACAGTGCCTCCCATGAGTCCAACTGGTGGTCTAGAGCCCACGACAATGATTCATGAAGTCTGTGTTATGGATCTGTGCTGGAAAGACCCAAAGGTCAGTGGTGGAAGCTAGAAAGTCTATGATAGTGGGGTGATGGATCTGCACCAGTAGGTTGAGGATTCTGTGGTGGAGTCAAGAAGTGAGGCTCAAAATAAGGACCAGGGTTTCCCTGAAAAGTACCACAGCCATCTTCAGCAACAGTGAGGTCCTGAGCTCCTCCAATGATGACAACAGCCAAGTTCATATCAGGAAGCCAGAACGACAAGCTTCTCCTGGAGATTAAACAGCACACATCTTCCCCTCCAGAGCCAGGAAGCGATGCTTAACATAAGGACCAGCGCTCCCCCAAAGTGAACTACAGCCCTTCTCAGCAACAAAGTCCCAAGTTCTTCTGATAACAGCCGACCTCATATCAGGAAGCCAGCATGACGAGCTCCTCTAGGACAACCAATGACTCCAAACAACAACAACCCTTAGGAGAACCCACAATGCTTCCCTCTTCCTCTCCAGGTCTCCTTTTTATGCTGGCAACAGTCCTCAGGTGGGCCATCCACGCTCAGCACCATGCCGATTTAATTCAGCTGGTGTTAAGTTGATCACCAGTTTTTAAACCAATTTATAATGTATATCTTGTATCATATATACATATGTTGTA
Organism: Cuniculus paca; assembly: GCA_004365215.1. Classification (NCBI taxonomy): domain Eukaryota; kingdom Metazoa; phylum Chordata; class Mammalia; order Rodentia; family Cuniculidae; genus Cuniculus; species Cuniculus paca. The sequence continues at coordinate 10,582 of RJWT010047205.1, read as the reverse complement.
TTATATTTACATCTTGTGTTTTATATATATATATATATCTTGTATTATATATATGTGAAATAATTATTTTACTTCATCAAATGCAAATTCTCTGAGTTGCCATATGATACAGTCTCTAACTGACATGGTAGAATTTCTGAAGGACTGTAAAAGGCTGTCTATTGGGTGAAGTAGCTGCAGGTGTTTGTGGAGGCTTCAATTTTATATAAAAGGAGGAATGGTGGATAAAAGGATTTATTACACAAGAGTTCTTGATCAAGGACAATGAAAAGTTTTGATAGGCCTTAGCGGAGAAGTCTATGAAGGTTAACATATCCATTTAAACTACTCAGGGTGATTTGATTTTTAAGCATGGGGAAAGAATAAAGAACTATTTTATAGATGCCTAAGAGCTTGGCTTTGAGATTTTAGAAAAATTGCATGAAAATCTTGAAATATGCACAAAACAGTAGTTGACAGTAAAGATGTGATCCTGGCAGAACAGATGATCAGGACTTGTGCTATACATATTTATGGGGTCACACTTTCAGAGGAAATCAGTAAAGCCTTCTTGGAAAACTGAAGTTTTTAAGTCAGGCATTGTACTGGTGACTTTCCCATCTCAGTGACATAATAGCACTGCAACTGAGAGGAGGCAAGGTTAATTTTTGGCTCACAAATGTGGTGGCTTCAGTCCATGGTCCACTGGCTCAAAGGCAAAAACAGCCTGGCAGAACAGCTTGGCAGAGAAAGGCTGTGCACTGCGTGTCACCTGGGAAGCAGTGAAATAAGAGAGGAGCCAGGTAGACTACACCCTTCCGGGTCACCCCCAGGGACCCACGCTTCCCACCAGAACCTACTTCCAAATAACACACAGCTATGAACTCATCAACAGACTACTCCACTGATGAGTTCAGTTCCCCCATGATCCAGTCACCTTGCGAAATCCCCACCTCTGAACCTGAATGTGACACTTGTGAGGAACGTTTTATGTCTAAACCACAACAGGCATTTTCAGACATTGACTCTTAATTCTTCCTAAGTGTAGTATCCGACAGAGACATACAACGTCATTCCAAATCCGTGTGTTTAACCTAACATGGCCTCTGCCATGAAGTGTTGGTGACTAGTAAAGAATAAAGCACAAGAAACTAGTAAAATAATTATTTGAATTGATTTACAATACTAATGTGACATAAAAATCTACAGTTTTAAATATCAATATGGAGATTTTTTTTTCTCCTATTCTTTGTTTATCATGTTAGAGAGACTGAATCTGCTGCTTTGATCATTGCAAGGGCATGAAAAGTATGTGTTCATTAGGACTTTTTGATTGTAAATAAACCTGCATAAGAAGAAAAGACAAATGCACCATAGGAGTCCAGGAGCAACTCATGAATCTGAGGGCAGTGTTGTATTCACACTTTGGGAATAAATTGGAACCAAGAATCTGTCGCCAGCATGAGCCGCTCGCTTCCGTATGTTCCTTCCTGTGGTTTGGCTTCTTTCTTTTCTCCAGTTGCAGCTTTTTAAAAATTACCTGCCACGTGCCAGAAGGAAGCCCCCAGAGTCTGAAGGTATTCCTCGTCTCTGTTCAAGAAACCAGCAACGATAAACTGGGCTGTTTTGGTAAAAGACCTGAACGCTTAGGGGAGGAAGCACATCCAGGATGTAGCCGGGCTGCGGATCCCTAGGCAGTTAACCAAGGCCAGAAGTCACAGGTGCTCACCCAGTCCTTCCCCACCTGCAAGTGTGACTGCAGGAGTTCCCCAAAATTCAGATCTTGTGTAGACAAAAAGGTAAATAAACAGTGTCTACTACCTTGTATTAGAAAGTGTATCTGCCTACCATTACGAGATACCTAACTAGTTCTACTCACAATGTCCAATTCAATGATTTTATCTAAGCAACCTAAAACTCTGAGAGGCTGAGTTTCCTAATCAGACATAAAAATAAGCTTTAGTGTATTTCTGGAATCCCTATAAGCCATAAAATTCATGTTATTTTCTTATTCTTTTCTAATTTAACCAAAGGAAGTTATTGGAGTACTCACCTCTGGAGATACCATGGGTGGATTTATTGTGATCAAAAAAAAGTTAAGACTTGGAAAGATTTACTGTAATTTCCCAAAGCTTCTCATAGGTAGCCATCATCTAGAAATACTCAAAGCTGAGGTAACTTGGGCTTCATTTCTCCCCCTGAAATAATAACAGAGCATACAGTTAGCATCACACCTCCACCTTTCATATTATTAATACACCATGTTCCCAGCCATGAAAAATTTAAAATTAAGAAATATGAATTCTCACCAGTGCAAAGTCTATACTTCCAAATTTTTGGTATCTTACAAATGTCCATTTATCCAACAGTAGTAGTTTCCAACACACACCACTCTCCATTTCTTATATAAGCCATTTGTGAAATGACATCACAAGTAAACTACTTCACAACTACTTACATGTACAATGTACTCTTTGCAAGATAGTGTAATTTGCTATTTGAAAAGCTAGGAATGTTATTCCTTATAAACACATCATCTAGCCACACATGGTGGTGCTTGCTTCCTGTAAACCCAGCACTCGGGAGGATGAAGCAGGAGTATCACCTTGATTTCAAGGCCAGTCTGGGCAACACAGTAAGTCCAGGCCAGTCCAAACTACATAGCAAGACCCTGTCTCAAAAAAACAAAACAAAGCAAAAACAAATAAATACATTGTAATGGTTGATTGTGTCAATTTGAGAAGTTTAGAAACTCAGTTAAGTCAGCTCACACCCTAGGGTGTAGAGGACCTGCCCTAGGATGCCTCATCACCTGGATGGTATAAAGGGGAAATGAGGGAGGATGGATCTGCTTCTGTTCTTCAGAGGATCTCTGATTTTCACCTTCAGCTTGAACATCTCCTGGCTTCCAGCACACAATCTTCAGTGTCCACCTTGAATCCTTCAGCTTCTGGGGTGGACTCTCCAGCCTTCCATCACAGATCCATTGGCCTCCTGATACGGACTTGCACAGAACACTGCAGTGAGCTCCAGACCTTGGATTTACGCCTTTGGTCTCCAGTGTGCTGACACCCTCTGCACACTTCCCCATCCTACTGCGGGTGACCATTGTAAGCCGATCTTGTAATTTGTTATACATTTGTATATCGTGTGTTATATCTGTTTCTCTAGTAAAACACTGACTGATACAGTACAACTGGGTTGTAAGCTCTTTTCCCCTCAACTGGGGATCAAGCCCAGGGGATGTTTTTCCATTGAGCTATTGCCCAAGTTCTTTTCAAAATTAAAAAAAAAATTTTTATTTTGAGTCAAGGTCTCACTAACTTGTCAACACAGGATTTATACTTGTAATCATCCTCCCTCAGCCTTCCTCAGGGCTGGGACCACAGACAGGGGCCCTCACACCTGGCTCTTAGCTCTTTTTATAAGAACAGCAATCACTCGGATTAGATATCACATATATAACCTCCTTTACCTTAATGATTCCCTTTAAAGCCCTATATTCCTGAAGTACTGGGGATTAATATTCTAATATATCAATTTTGGAAATAATTTACCCTATAACAAAGTTTATCATATGTGAAAATAGCTCGCAGGTTTGGAAATAAGTGTCAAGTTAACTTTTTATTCAGTAGTGATGGACTGTGTCTGTCTACATGTGTGCATGTGTACATATGCGTGTGCATAAGATAATTCTGAATTATTCAGATATGGAAGATGTGATGTTAGAATTGAAAACAGATTTAGGAATTTGTTTTAATTTTATATGCTCATAAAAATACAACAAAATTTCACCAGGTTCTACCTTTATGCTTAGTGATAATAGTAATATCCTTTCTTTGTCACGCAGTGTCCTGTATTTTGCAACAGGAGCATCATAACTTCAATGTCAATTTCTAGATAAACTGTTTAAAATATATTTGGCCTTTTTTACATTAACTTTTAAATTTCTTCTAATGATTCTCTCGCTTCATGAAATGATCTTAAACAGTTATCACTAAACAAAGGAAATCAATGGAGGACATCTGAAGCAACACCTTTTCAGATTATTTCTGAGCATGAGTCCAAAGCATTTCCTTGCTACTGATGACCATTCTTGTTATATATATACTTGAGTGTGGAGGATGATGATAAACAGTGATTTTCAATAGCCATAATGGTTTTGGGAGAACCATATTGCAAAGAAGTCCTGCTAATGATAATTAGGATACTCTAAATTAATGAACAAAGGGATCAAAATGGTAATAGCATTACAAAATGTGCTTGCTGATACAGGTAGTTAACTTTACCACTAGCTGTGATTTTTGAAAGGTTTATTTAATTTATTTTGCACTTTAAAATTGTCCAGTATGGCACTACTCATTAACTTCTGTTACATTTGGATTCATCATTTTGGGGTTAACAAAACAATTTTGCCAAATATATCCCAACAGAATACTTCCTTTGCCTTATTTATTAATGGCTCTTTCTCAGAAGATGGTCTCTTTTAGGACAGGAACTGATCAAAACAGGCAGTTGTTTCCATCATCTAGTCAATTTTAATAATTCTCAATAGATGACTCATTGGTTTTAAACTATGAATTAGAAATATGTTGACCTTGTTACTGTCTTTCTGGTTCACTAGATGTAGTTTTTTGGAGTTCAGGAACAGTATTTTTATATTTGATCATTGCATGGGTTAATCATCTGAGCTTTTATGATCATAAACTATTTTTGAATATTAAACAATATAGACAATGTCAAACGTATGAATTCATTTTTATAAATTTGAAATAGTTGGATAATTGACATGGTCCCAAGGAAAACATTTATAAAGATGATTTCAGTAGTTGACTTTGTAACTCTTAATAATTACAATTTTACACTTACAATTTAAAATATTTGTTTTGGGCATGATCAAATATTTTCAAAAATTCAGATAGATATCTTTAATAAAGGAAATCATGTTAGATATTTATTTTGTTACTAAAAACAATCTTCAACTTTTCTCTAATTAAAAAGGAAATATTTTGGATAAAACTATTTCAATTAAAGCAAAACATTATAAATCTTCCTGAAGATATATGTATATATTGCCACTTCCTATAGCCATTTTGTTAAAATATGTTAAAATAGTTAAAATATGGATCTTCTCAAAGTTTGCTCATATTTAAGCATATTTCTAAAAATAAAACAAAAAATATCAATACCCCACATATTCTTCTGCAACTTGTTAAAAAGGACATTGTGTATTTATATGACCATATTCATAGTTACATCTCATTCTTCTTAAAATCACATTATATCGTGATGAATGGAGTTTCTACTATTTGTTTTAATCAAATTGCTATGTATGATGTACCTATTCATTAAATTTCATTTGTTTACATTGAACTGAAATTCTCTTGCACGGGCTTCATTAAGCTAAAAGAGAATTAATTAAATGGTTCCTGGGACATCATTGGAAGAGCTGTGACAGTAACATTTGAGGAGGTAACAGGAGGAGACTAATCAGCTTTGCTTATGGCCACAAAGCAGTAAGATGACTTATAGAATCCAGTTGTGAGTGGGTAGTGGTCCCAGTTAGGGGGCTGGCAAACCACCTCACCTGTGGTGTACTCATATGTTTAAATTAATAAGTATTTTTACTAGTAACAACAATACATGGTTATACATAGAGTGAACAGATGAGGAGCACAGCTACATAATTTGCAAGGCCCAATGCAAAACAAAAATATGGGTCCTCTTGTTTGAATACGAAGAATTTCAAAGTAGTGACAATGGAGGATTATACTGAACAGGACCTGACTGTAAAGTGTGTTTATGAAGCCAACCATGCATCCGTGCTATTAAAATTGTATAGAATATTTTTTAAACTTTTATTAAAAATAAAAGGTAAACAGTAAGTCTGAGTAGGATGTACATGTGTGTCTGCAACTCAAACTGTCCTTTCCCAAATGAAATTATTTTCCAAAAAACCTTGAAAAATACACAGGGGGATCCAAAAATATGGTAAATGTTTAAACAAGTTCATCACTGTAAAAGACTCATTGCCCATTGCCCTCAAAATCATCCACCTCATTATCCCAACATTCTTCCAATTCTCGAAGCAATTCTGAAAGTCTTTTCTGTGTGTTTCTTTACAAATTATGGTCAAATATGTGGTGAATTCAGCTGCTGAGTGCCATTCAGTGGAAAGGCAAGCTCTGAAAACATGACACTGCATCTTCATGTACCTCACTAACCAGATCTAGCACCAGGCCACTTTTGGCTATTACCCGAAGTCAAAACGACCATTGTATTAGGCGGTTTTTTCTGTTGTTGAGATACAATACCCAAAACCCACACTTTAAAGGACAAAAGATTTAAATTAGCTCATGCTTTTATAGGGTTCAGTCCATGGTTGGCTGGCTCCAATGCTGCAACATCGTGGCAAAATGGTGTGGAGAGCAAAACGGCTCAGTTCCTGGTTGCCTGCAGGGAGGCGGAGCGGAACAGCCCAGACAGAAAGGGTTAAGGGGACCAGCTACAGAACTCAAGGTGACACCTTCATGACCCACCCAGACACACTCAGTAGTGTGCTCTGTCAATCTCCCATAGCAAATCCAGCTGAGACTCCACCATAACCACCCTGAAAGGTAATTGTTTCGAATCAATTCAGGACATCAAGACAGCCACAACAGTAAAATTAAAAGGAAGTTGTCAGGAAAGAGGTCTTCCGGAACTGCTTCAAAAAGTGGCAAGAAGAATGGGGCGTGTTTGAAGAAGAGGAAGGATTTGATGGGGATTAATAGCAATGTATCTTTCACTTGAATAAATTAATTTTTATTTAAGCACACACCATGTTTTTCAATCATATGTCCTAGATACATGTGGAACACTTTACCAGTCAAACAAGGGGATACTCTGCATATTTATATGGTAAAAGTAAAAGTATTTTTCATGTTATTTTTAATTCAAAGTTTTATTTTGTCCATTGAGATCAAAGTGTATTTATTCCTAGGAGTATTTATCCTCTCAGTTGAATTCATATGTCACCATAAATCAAAGCCGTCATTTGATATTAAGTAAGGAGCAATTTTATGGTTGGTTGAACAGGTGAGAGATTTAATAGTAAATTATTCAAGGCATGCAAGTCTATTATTAGTAGACAACACACTTGAGACACTACTTCACTAATCTACCTATGTTAGAGATTGTGTCTTTGAAATTTAACCTATTTGTTTCTGTTTGTTGACAACAAAAGCTGTTTATTTTGTTTGAAATTCTTAAATAATCATAAATTAAAGACCATGCTTATTTTCATCCAGATATGTTTCTGCTTATTAAATGTTTTCATGGTGCCGTAACTGAAGTAATATTTGGTTTCCCCCATTTAACCAGACAATAGCACAAATACAATGAAGGGTAACGGGGAAAATTGTTAAACAGTATGCCAACATCTGGAAACTATTTGAAAGGAAATGATTCCTGACAGGTGAAAAACTTTCCTCATGACCCAAATTTGGAAGCATATACATGACTGCCTTTTAAGTACACACTTTTATTTTTACTGAAAAAATATTTTATTCAGATTTTCTTTATGAAGACTTTGCCTCTTTGTTTTTCTTCCCTAGATTACCTTGCAAAACTTTGAAAGGAAAAAGAAAACAATGAATGAAATACTATTTGTTTACCAAATATTAATCCTAATCAAGTGTGAGAAAATTTATATGTAGCACATCCGAATCTTATAAGCAGTGTGCTTTATGATAATCTCATCATTTTTCAGAGTCACTCCTGAAAGGCAGACCTCTTGATAAAACTTGTGAAATCTATGCTGCCTTTTTGTTTACAACAGTGTTTTGTTTTGTTTTCTTTTAAATAGCTTCTAGATACGGTGTTGTGTATGGAGATTGGATGGATGCAATGAAGACTTAAAATGAGTAGCAACAATCTGATATAGAAAGAAAATTTTTGTATGAAAATGTTGAGGAACAGAGGCGAAGGCCTTACACTGATTGCATTAAATGAAACACTGCAGCAAGTATCTTAATCGGGGATTAGGAAATCATTCAGTTCAGATACTGGCATCTGCATCTTGCCAGCCAAACACCATGGAAAGATTTCAAAGAGCATCTCACATAAGAGTCATGGTTTCTTCAGACCTCCAGCCAGCCCATTAGCATCACATTTATCCTCACCCTTATCTTCCCATCTCTAACCACTCAACAGCCGCCAGAGTGTGAACTGTGCAGACTGAAACTGTCTCTACACACACTGTGGACACACATGGAGGCCCCAGCCTTGCACCGTTCCTGGCATATCAAAGTGTAGATGACGTTCTTTTTATAAATAAAGGACTTTATTTTCAGCAGGGCTAGTGACTTTGCCCGAGTTATGCAACCTGTGTCTGGAGGACGACAGAGCTCTGCTGCTCGCGATTCACCCTGGTGTGGACTCTGTGCCATCTGAGATTCACGCAGCAATCAGCACTGCGTAAGGGTTGAGAAGCTGCGGACTCATCCCCCGGACACAGCCGGACTGTTAACTAAGTAAATTCCCTGCAAGACATCATTTCTTTCCGCTGTGTCTTCAGAAATGGAAACTGTTGCTGAATTTGCCAATTTGCATAACTCTTGCTAATGCTTTATTGCGCACAAATATTCCTTAAGCCTTCCTGAAAAGTTAAAATTCTACACAGTGCTGCATGCAGTTAATATTTCAAAATTAGTTTATTTAATCAGCATGGTTCTGGAAAATATCTTCCCTTTCAAGATTAGGTCTAATTTATCTGAGTCAGAAACCTAAATTTAATGAAAAGAAGACAATCTCTGAAACTCCAGGTATGATTCCAGGCCCTGGGGCTTCAGTCACCAGGCTAACTATTGTTTACACTGTCTTGAAATGTGTTATGCGAAAGGCTTTCAACACTGATTTTACTGCCATTAAATCTGCTGTGACAGCAGCAGAGTGCACTGTGACACTGGTCCAGCTCTCCTGGACACAACCATAAAGCGAAGCTTCCAGGGACATGGAAGAGTCACTCTGCACCGGGAATGACCGTCTGGGATGAAATCTCCCCTCTGCCACCCACGGAGTCAGGGAGCATGAGATAAACTCAGTTTGTCACTACGAAACGTGTCTGCTTGGACATTTAATTGGCAGTGAGGAACAGCGCTTGGCCCACAGCAAATGCTGTGCGTTGGTCAGCGGAGGGTCGGCTCAGCAAGGATCACAGAGCAGGACCACTGGGTTCCCTCTTTACCCCATCCTGTGCTATGATTCCCAGCGGGAAAAGTATCCCAAATATTTAAGGAGTGCATAGCTGAGTGCTGAATGCATCCTAGTTTTGTAACTAGAAGGCTATAGGGCCTTATGGCCATGTAACTATATTTTCCTTGTATGAAAGTATACCTTGTCCCAAATGAGTGGAAAATGCAGTTCAATGTTCCTATATTTTTCCATTTCATCTTTTAATTTTTCTATTTATGAAAATAGTGAGTTCTTTTTATAAACAAATGTATGGTATAAAAATCTGGAAAATTCCCTGGAGTTCCGGTCAAGGGAAGTGAGTTGGAAATTACATGGCGGTTACCCAAATCCACAACAAACAGTGTGGTCACTTCACCTAGAGCTGCGTCCAAATCACTCTGCAATGGCACGTGAACAGTCAAGAAATCAGACTTCTAAGATGATCTTACTCGCAAAACATAGCTCCAAAAGGTGTACTTCATATCAGCTTACAGCTCACATACAAACATGCACATATTTTTCTAATTTAACTGCTTCTATTATTGAGTAAAAGAATAATTAATATTTCTGAAGTAGCCATGTTGGAAGTAACTATATGTTTTTAGAAAAACATACATTAAAAGAGTTAATTTTGCTATTCTTGGTATTCTTTGAGTAAGATGCATGAGTTTTATAATGAATTATATAAGATTATCTATTTATTGAACAGATTAGTAACAGGGAGAGTAGAAACCAGAACAATCATGCATTCTAATTGCATTTTATAATTTATTACATAAAAAAGAAATTGTATTTGGATACAAAATTTATTTTAAATTAAAGGATTGTTTCATGATTCATAGTTAACATTGAAAAAGATTAATGCGTTTATTTATTGCGAGGAAATATTAAAGAGATTAGTGAGACCAATATGTCACAGCCTGACCTGCTAGTATTGAATGCACACAATAAGAAGAAATATTATTCTTCAATCCTCCTTCAAAGGCCATCTTACTAAGTAAAATAAAGCATCTCTGAATGCAGGGGATGAGAAGGATTAAAAGTGTGACATCCTCGAGTAGTTAAAATATAGCATCCAAGTTGAAAGGCTTTAAAATGCACATTTAGTAAGGCTTTAAAATGCACATTTAGTAAGCCCATACATCTAGTGTCAAGAGATTTAGTGACTAAATCTTAGATCTGAGAATTGCTGCTGCCCAGCTGGGGGTGTGGCTCAGTGGCAGAGCGCAAGCTTGGTGTGCAGGAGGCCCCAGTGTCCACCCCCAGCGCCTCAGAAAAAGAGGGAACACAGCTGATGCTGCACAAGGCTCCTTCGACGGCACTGATGGGCTCTCATGTGCTGCTGGGGAGAAGAATCGGGGGAAACGGTAGTATCCACACGGACTCTTCC
>RJWT010047204.1:0-11328 GCA_004365215.1 Cuniculus paca | reverse complement strand
AAGATCCCTCTGAAGATGACACACGTCCTTTGTCTCAGTTCCTGCCACTAATATGGCCCCCCAAATAGACAAGGAACATCCTGGCCTGGGTATCACCTGCATCCTGTTCCTCTGCCTCATGCTGCACCCACCTATCTCTGGGGGCCCCTGTTATGGCCCTGCTCCCTCTCCCCACAGATCTCCACGCATTCGGTCCCATGGCATCTTCCAAAGGAAACTGTCCTCACCCTATGACGAGGCTGCCCCCAAACCTTTCCCAGAAGCTGATCAAGTTGTTTTCAGCTACTGCTTGCGGAAGAAAGTACCTGCTGCTCTTGGAGATCGAGGGTAGGCAAGAAAGGTGGTCAGGAAGGGACAAATTGAGGACTCAGAATAGAAGGGGCAAGGTGGAAATGTGTCATGAGGTTCCTCATAATCTATGGGTTCTGAATCTCATTCTCAATGAATGAACTCAGATGATTCACTTCCCTTCATTAGCTTCTATTTTTCTTTCGGTGTAATGGAAGGAGAAGTGCTTGCCTTTGCTAGAAGAGCACATAGCATCCGGCATACAGAATCTAGCTTTGGAGAACCGTGAGGCTATGAAGCCACACATCCCGCAGGCTATGGAAGTTTTTTGCTTTCCTTCTGAACAAGATAATTTATTTGCTTACTTTGTTTTGTTTTTGAGGCAGGGTCTCATTCTATATCCCAGGCTGGCCTTGAACTCATTATATAGACCAAGTTGCCCCTAACTTGCAGTAATCCTCCTGCCTCAGCCTTCTAAAGTGCTAAGATTATAGGCATGTTCCACTGGCTAAACAGGAGTCTTGGAAAATATTTCAGCTCCTGCCTGATCATATTTCTCTAAATGTCGCTAACTTGGCAAAGCCATCAGTTTCTGGTTTCCTACTCCAGCCCTCTGATCCTGGGCATGTCCCTTAGCTTCCAGAGAAGCATGCATCTTCACCTAACATGTACCCTGAGCTCTGAGCAGACGTTCCAAGACTGGAGCCTGATTTTGGGTCCTGGTGGGGAACTCAGAATCCAGAAGGCCTGGAGAGTCATGACCAACATGATTTCCTTTAAGGCAACCAGTTCGTGACTTGTGTAGTAACTAGATTTGAGTTACGGATTTAAAAAAAATTTGTTTTTGGCCATAGTAGACCCATTGTGAAAACTTGGCCAATGAATGTCTCTCAAGACATTCTTGCAGAGGTCTGGGCTGACTGTCCTGGGTGGGGCTAGAAATCCAGCCAGGGATGGCGAGGCTGAACCCATGAGGGAGTTTAGGGGGCCAGAGTGGAGAGATATTGTGGCCAGAGCTTCATGGTGTTGATGACATAGTCTAACCTCAGGGTCCAGCCTCCGGGGGGCCTTGCTTTCCATGAGTAAGTGCACAAGCATGTGGCTTCCCTCCACCCCTTTCCACAGCGCTCCCCCCAACCCCAGTTCCTCCCCTATCACATTACAGGCTGAACGTGGCTTTTTTCCCAAGCCTGGTGTCACCTTGAACAGGAAGAAGGGGTCCTCAGACCCAAGGAAACTGTGTAATCGGCGTTCTGTGCCCCCTCTGAGAACTGTGGGGAGTGTGTCGCACACTAAGAGGACAAGAAGAGCTCCAGGTCACAAAGAGCCGAAGCTGAGGGTGGCCCGTGGGAGTCAGGGCTGGGGTGGGGTGTGGGCACAGTACTCGCAGCTGTGTGTTGCAGCTGCTCAGTCTCTGGGAACTGTGGGCCAAAGACCTAGCACCCTCACTTAACTGGAATCCCGGGATGGAGTCCTGTGTGACCCGATCTTCCAGCCAATACTGTCAGAGTCAGGAAGAGAAGGGAAGCACTCAGGCTAGGAGTTACAGTCTACAAAGCCCATCCTCCCACCTCTAGCATCAAGCACTGTACCTGGCACATAGTAGGCCCATGGTAAATACTGGACAGGAAGAAAGAATGAACGCTTTTACACAGGAGCATGATCTAGTCAATCTGCAAAATGAGGCACAGGCAGGGCAGGTGTTGCTGTGTTTTGCAGGCAGGAGAACTGAATTGAAAAGCATTAAGTGTCTCACCTAAGATCACTCAGCTAGGGTTGGTCTTTCTGTAGGACCATGGTGAATTTCAGGGTAGCTATTCAGGAATATATCCTGTGACTCAACATGAACTTCTCTTAGGGTGTAGCTGCAGAGAAAATAGCCTTTGGGGCCTGGCTTCCTGGATGTAGTGCCAAGGCCAGGTTTAGATACTCCTTTTTCCTGCACACTTAGAGGCAGCTCCTACATAGGGGACCCTTCATTGACCCTAGTGCCACATCTGACTCAGAGATATGGATCTCTGAGACACACATGCAGGGGTAGTGGCTTTTCTCTTGAGCCAGGGGATGAATGGAATTATATGCATCAGTTCCTTTTTCTTACATCCTCAACAGAAACTTCAGCTAATCTAGACCACAAAGAAGGTTCCTGGAATTCAGCAAGCGACTAACCTGGGACCTTAGAGCAGTGTTTCCACAGGGAGTTGTCCAAAGCTGGTGGCTGCTCTGGAGCTAAATGTCTGAGCTGGAATTTTTTTTTTCAGCACTGTGAATTGAACTCAACACTGCATGCATGCTAGGCAAGCATGCTATCATTGGACTACATCCCCAGTTCTTTTAAAATTTTATTTTGAGGACCGGGAATTTAGCTCAGTGGCATAAGCACCTGCCTGACAAGCACAAGGTTGTGAGTTCGATCCCTGGCACCAAAAAAAAAAAATTTATTTTGAGACATGTTCTTGCTAAATTTCCAAGGCTGGGCTTGAACCTGTGGTCTTCCTGCCTCAGCTTCCCAAGTACTTGCACAGTTGTGTACCTCTGCGTTTGCCTTGGAACATCTGACATCACCTAACTGGACATCTTACATTGCTTGGCCCTTCTCACATCATTCTATGTCTTTATGGAGACAGTGAGGGACAGAGTACAGGAACAAGGGTCAGGAGACCTGGGGTTCGGTGCTGGCTGTGTCACTCGTTCCTTATAGATCTTTTCTTCACCTTAGTTTCTTCATCTGAAAAATAGGAGAAACAAACCCAATCTGTATCACAAGGCAGCTGTAAATTCAAGGAGGAGTAGCTGACCTCCTAATGCCTTTAAGCACAAGACAGAACTCCTATACAAAAAATAGTATAAGCTACTTCTTATGAAGAAGTAAAGAGCAATAGGGGTACCTTCTGGGTGTCCCAGAGCTCTCTGCTCCTACTCATTCACTGATTAATTCACCATAAAGTACCAACATAATTAAGACATGTGACAAGTGCCGAGTGAGATCCAAAGTTGTCTAAGATGTGTACTTTGGCCCCAAAGAATGAAAAATCTAGACTGCACCAAAAGATGGCTAGAGATTTCAGGGAAGTCCGAAGATGTGCAGGTTGGAAAGGGCAATTCTATGAGGCGTCGGTGGCACTAGGATAGTCCACCACCCAGGTGAAGAAGCGGGAAGTGGCAGCAGGGGACAGGAGGGTGTCGCACTGCCTAACGGTCTCTGTCCAGGAGGAAATGAAGTCATCCTGCTCTCAAAGAATCAGCATGACAGCCTCCAGCCAAGTAATTCGGAGTCATGAGAGCTGCTGGGGCAGCGACGTGAATCATGACAGACTGCTGGGAATTTCCTAATAGCTAACCTAAGAGTTTCGGGGTAAGTCCTCAGGCTGTAACATTTCTGTTTACATTTTGATCACGTTTATTTACCATTAATGGGTTCTCAGATCTAAACAAAACTAGCCACAGTCTTCTAGAGGAAGTAGGAAGACCAGCTCTGAGACCTGTGGAAGCTCTGACTCAATGGTCCCCCGAGAGGCTGACCGATGAGCAGGCACTGCAGTAATCCTGGAAGACGCTGGGTTGGTCACCTGCCTCCCCAAAGCTTGATAGTTACTTTGCACTTTCCCCAGCCAGATACCTCTAGCTGGGGCGCAGCCAAGGAGTCTCCCCCACTGCCTGGCACTCTCCTTGCTTGCTTTCTGACTCTCTCAAGTGTGGATCCAGGCTCAAGGTCTAGGTTTGCAAGGCAGCAAAACACTACAGGTGTCAACCAGGCTTGGGCTCTGATGCATTATGCGGTTGCAGCCTCTTCCCCCTATCAAGAGAGCCAGTCTGCTGGGTGGCATTGAAATGACCTCAAACCTCAGTCCTGGCACTAGGGAAAAGGGATGAAAGCGACTGAAGTGCGGCATCCTTGCTGTGCTCCTCCAGCTCTGCCTGGGTCGTGTGCGTGTGGATGCACTGATGCGGATGCTTGTCCTTAGGCAGGAAGGGCAAGAGGCGTTATTTACACATGATCTTTCTAGAGGCCAATTTTATTTGATAAACAATTTTTTTTTTAATTTTTCTTTTCTTCCTGTTTTTTGCGGTACTGGGGTTTGAACCCAAGGTTGATGCACTGAACCACATCCTCAACACTTTTCAACTTTTTTATTTTGAATCAGCGTCATCTTCCTAAATCGCTGAGTTGCCCAGGGTAGGGCTCAAATTTGTGATCCTCCTGACTCAGCCTCTCAGATTGCTGAGATTACAGGTGTGTGCCACCAAACCATGCCTAAATAATGGTTTCTGTCTTAATATAAGCAATGCTATATGATGAAGTAGAATACTAACTACACATATATTCATTTAATTATTTTATAAGGGAGGAAGGGTTGAAAGGAGGGTAGGGGAGTGGGAAAAAAAGAATCAAATTATATCATGTACAGGTACCGATTCCCTATGAATGTGACCACTATGTATATCTAAGGGTATCCAAAAAATCTGATTGGAAAAGAAAAATTCACACAGAAATCTCTGCCTGTCCCTCTAAAATTAAAAAAAATTATTTTATTTTCCTGGGTATCACACATGCTAGGCAGGCACTCTACCACTGCTACACAACCAGCCGAAATGGCTTTTAAAATGTGTACTTATCTTTTTGGAATAGATGAAACAGGGATGTGGATTTTTTTTTCTTGTTTTGTTTTGTTTTGTTTTTGAGCCAGGGTCTTACTATGCCATTCAGGCTGGCCTTGAGCTCACTTTGTAGCCCAGCCTGGTCCCGACAGTCCTCCTGCCTCAGTCTCCTGACTGCTGGGATCCCAGGTGTGTGCCACCACACCCGGCAGGGATGTGTTTAAAAAAAAATGCAATGAGTTTGAAAGGGCATACAGTGAAACATAAGTTTTCCTCTGACCTTGTCCTCCAGACTCCCAGCTTCTCTATTCTGACAGCAGAACTTGCTAACCCTCTACAGTGTAGGGTCCACTGACAAGGTTTTACTATTCCACTCTTTATTAACTATCATTTCCCAGGCAAATAAATGGACTGTTCACTCTAGGAACTTACTAACAGACCCACTGATGCCTGTAGTCCCAGCGCTGGAGAGGCTGAGGCAAGAGGATCATTGCAAGTTCGAGACCAGCCTGGGCTACAAAGTGAGACAAAGGCCAGCCTGAACTGCATAGCTAGACCCTGTCTCAAAAAAGCCAAAAATAAATAAATAACCCACTGACGCTTCAGTAGGAAGCATCAACGGTTTGCACCCGTAACTCTGTGTTCCCACAAACCTACAGTAGCATAGCATATCTAGTCCTTACCAGGCTTTCCACACTCCCCTCCTTTCAAGGACGGACCCTAGACCAAACTGAATTCAGAATAAGATCTGGCTTTGCCTTTGCTCCTAGGGTAACAACTACTAACCAAACTCTTCCTACGGTGAGCAATCAATCCAGTTCCTCATCCACCCACCGGTTGTGTGGTGATATCTGGGGACACCAGGAGGCCCCCGTTAGCAGGCGTTTTTGTGCCCGTGTCCCAGGGAGTTTGCCCCATCCAGTTTCCACGCTGACACAGGTATTGTACGAGCCGTGGGCGCTGCCCCGTGTGCGTGGGTCTGAATCGCTCCTCGGGGTCCGTGGCGGCAAAGGATGGACTGGTGGAGAGCTGACCAGGGGGCTGGAGAGGGGGCTTGAGAGCAAGGACGAAGTCTCCAGCGCTCTCCCCTGAGATTCCGGGGGACGCTGCAGGGGGCGGCGTCCAGGGCCAGGTGAAAGGGAGGAAGGGCGAAGACCTGACCGCAAGTCCGAGTCCCTCAGTGCAGATCCGCTGGTCAGATTCTCTGGGGGACCCCCCCGCCCCGCGCCGAGCTCTTTGTCAAAGTGGCGGAAGCGTGGGGTCCGGATCGCCGCCCGGGAAGGGGGTGGGGCCCGCGGCTCGGCGGGGCGGGGCCTGGCGGGCGGGCCCTGATATACAGCGGCGCCGCCGGCTCCACTGAGCGCGAGACTCAGCCCGAGCCCCGCAGAGCCCGCGCTGAGCTGCAGCCGCCGGTGAGTGCGGCTCCCTTCGCCTGCCGGGCTGCGGCCCGGCCTCTGCTCCGGTCCTGCGCGTCCCCCCGCCCCGAGGGTGCCTGGCTAGGCTGCACCCGGAGCCCCGAGCCCCGCAGGGGACGTGGCTTCTCCTCCTCGGGGCCGGCCCTGACTTCTCCTTGCCTTCCAGAGCCGCGTCCGAGCCGAGCCCCAGCCTCGCCACCATGAGCGTCCTGCTGGCGTCCCTGCTCCTCTGCGCCCTGCTCGTGAGCGACTCCGAAGTGAGTGGTCTCCCTGCTTTGCCTGTCGCAGGCCGGGGTTTGCGGGACCCCTGGACGGCGCCCCGGGGAGGGGGAGGAGCATGGGGAGCTGGAGTCCCCCGGCTCCCGCGGCCACAGCAGCAGCGGCAGCAGCTGCGCCCCAGCGCCAGACTGTCCTGGGGAGTAGAGCAAGGCCCCTTGGGGCCTCAACAAACCAAAAGGGTTGGAAGCCGCAGGGACATCCTTGGCCAGAGGGCCACGCCTGACTCGGTCGTCTCCCGGCTGAAAATCTCTGGTTTTCCGTTTGATGAGTGGCTAGAGAGGAACAGGGCGAAGCCAGAAGGAGCTGGGGAAGGGGCAGGGATGAGTTTTGGGATTGAGGTCAATCAGTCTCCACTGTGGGGCCCCAGGAGCACGGGAAATCTGGTGACACCCGGTCCCTGATCTCTTGCAGGGCCGCCGTGAAGTTGGAGCGTCAGGTGCAGGTAAGCATCACCGCGACGCGATAGCCGGCTGCACAGGCCTGTTGGAAGGCCTTAGGGGCTGCCCCTCCCTGGCCCTCCTGCAGAGCTGGCTTGCGTCCTTGCCTCTCTCTGCAGCCCAGTTTACCTTTGTCTTCCCCAGAAAACTGTGGCTGTCTGAACGGAGGTACATGTGTGTCCTACAAGTACTTCTCCAGCATGCAGCGATGCAACTGCCCGAAGAAATTCCAAGGGCAGCACTGTGAGATAGGTATGAGGATGTGGATTCTAGCTGGGAAGGAGCAGCACCAGAGATTTCAGGACAGGGACAGGCGGGAGGGATGAGACAGTGGGCAGAAACTGTGGTGCACACCTGTAATCCCAGCACTCAGGAAGCTGAGGCAGGAGGATTGCCATGACTTTGAGGCTAGCCTGGGTTACATAGTGAGTGCTGCCTAAAAAAAGGTGGAGGTAGAAGACTCTTCCAGAGTCAACTGCTGGATTGGAAACCATGTCGTCTCTTCTAATATCCTCTGACATCTTTCACAGACACATCGAAAACCTGTTACGATGGGAATGGTCACTCTTACCGAGGAAAGGCCAACACTGATACCAAAGGACGGCCCTGCCTGGCCTGGCATTCTAGCACCGTCCTTCGGCACAAGTTCCACGCCCACAGACCTGATGCTGTCCAGTTGGGCCTGGGGAAACACAATTATTGCAGGTGAGGCAAGGAGGCGAGGACCAGCGGTCCTCCCATGACCTCTTTGAAAGCTTGGCTGCCGTCCACTTCTGCTCCCAGGGCGCTGGCCAGGCCTCTGCTTGAGCCTTCGGGAGCAGAAGACTGCAAAGCAGGTGTTCTGGGTCACAAGGACATCTTTGGCCTTCACATTTGCAGGAACCCAGACAACCAGAGGTGGCCCTGGTGCTACGTGCAGATCGGTCTAAAGCAGTTCGTGCAACAGTGCATGGTGCCTGACTGCTCTCTTGGTGAGTGTCGCTGGTTGCTAATGACAGTGGGGTGGAAGAGGACACGCTCATAATGCTGCTTGCTGTCTCCCATCACAGGAGGGATGAGAAGGGGGACCTGCCCGAGCTGGATACTGTGTCCTCACCACCCCAACACGCCTCTCTTTCTTGTCTAGAAAGAAGACCCACTTCTCCTCCCGAACAGCAGGAGTTCCAGTGTGGCCAGAAGGCTCTGAATCCCCGCTTTAAGATCGTTGGTGGAGAGTTTACCACCATCGAGAACCAGCCCTGGTTTGCAGCCATCTACAGGAAGAACCGGGGAGGCTCTGTCTCCTACGTATGCGGTGGCAGCCTCATCGAGCCTTGCTGGGTGGTCAGCGCCACCCACTGCTTCATGTAGGTCCCTCTGGCCCTTCCTTCTCTGTGATGCTCCTGCCCCACCCAAACCCATCCCGTCTCCTTCCCTGCAGAGGCCTCCACCTCCATTCTCCCCTTTAGCCTCTCTCCATGTGGCCCCAGGCCCTGGGGACAAGTCATGCTTTGAGGGCTCTGCGGTGGGAGAAGGGAGTGGCAGGTCTCACCCAGTCAGGCCGTCTGACGGGTCTCCTCTGCCACAGCAACCAGCCGGAGAAGGAGAGCTACATGGTCTACCTGGGCCGGTCCAAGCGCACCTCCACTACTCTTGGGGAGATGAAGTTTGAGGTGGAGCGGCTGATCCTGCACGACAACTACAGCGCCGAGACCCTGGCCCACCACAACGACGTCGGTGAGTGAGTCTGATGGTGGCTGGGCCCAGAGGGGCCCAAGGGCCAGTCCTAGCAGGGTTCACAGGGGTGGGGACTTGAAGCCTCTGCCTTACCCAGCAAAGGGACCGGTGGGGGTGAGTGCAGAGTGAGATGTACGTGAGATCGGATGTTCCTCTGTAGAACCCCCCACCTCCCAAACAGGTAGCTGTTTCAGAGAGGGAAGAGCCCCACGGGCTGGATTTTATCTTTCATTTTATTTTGGTTTTTTGGAGACAGGGTCTCATTCTGGAGGTCAGGCTGGCCTTAAATTCACTCTGTAGCCCAGGCTGGCCTCGAACTCACGGCAATTCTCCTGCCTCAGCCTGCTCAATGCAGCGATGACAGGCGGGCACCACCACACCCCATTTAGGTTGGATTTTAGCTCAGCTTCCTTGACAAGAAATGACCTGTGCCGTTGTATATGGGCCTAACTGATCCAGGGGTGAACACAGCCACTCCCTCAGCAGTCGGAGGGCAGAGATGGTAGCCAACTGACCAAGTGGTGGTCCTTCCCCTCTGACCCCCTCTCACCCGCAGCCCTGCTGAAGATCCGCTCCAGTGAAGGCCAGTGCGCGCAGCCGTCCCGATCCATACAGACCATCTGCCTGCCCAGAGAGTACAGCGAGCCCCATTTCGGCACAAGCTGTGAGGTCACAGGCTTTGGACAAGAGAGTGCTAGTAAGTGACGTGTGGGGCTGACTGAGGGGCACCTGGGGTGATCTGGAAGTGAATGCAGCGTGATCCACTGTGGGGACAGAGATGGGGGCACTATGAGGGTGGCAGAAGGGCCCTGAGACGAGGAGGGGAGCACTGTTTAGGGAGTGATGGGCCACAAAGGGAAAAATAGAGGTGGGCAGGTCTGGGTGGGGTAAAGGCTCAGCCTTGGGTAGAATATGGATAAGTTCCCTTCCGTGGCAGTCCCAGTAGACAGACAAATCTTTTTTGTTTTGTTTCGTTTGGTCTTTTTTGAGACAGGGTCTCACTATGCAGTTCAGACTGACCTTGAGCTCACTTTGTAGCCTAGGCTAGTCTCCAACGTGCAGCAATCCTCCTGCCTCAGCCTCCTGAGTGCTGGACAGACAAATCTTAATGCAAACCTCTGGCTTTTTCTTCTATCTAGATGACTATGTCTATTCAGAACGCCTGAAAATGACTACTGTGAGGTTGATCTCCTACCAGGAGTGTCAGCAGCCCCACTACTATGGCTCGGAAATCACCACCAAAATGCTGTGTGCTGCTGACCCAAAGTGGGAAACAGATTCCTGCCAGGTAAGAATCCCAAGCAGCTGGACTCCCATACCTCTCTGGAACTCCTGGGTCTGACCCTGCCAACTTGGAGGAATCTCTGTCCAGCTGAAGATTCAGGAAGCCTGGTCTTACGGGGCCGTTAAACCACCTTTATGTGTTCCTCAAATACTTGACATGATCTTAGTCTGTGTTGGACACTTCAGATTTGAGGGGGTGATTTATTCAGACCAGGAGAAGCTGGTGTGGTAGCACATACCTGTGATCCCAGCACTGGGGAAGCTGAGGCAGGAGGATTGCTCTGAGCTCAAGGCCAGCCTGGGCTACATGGTAAGTTTAGGGCCAGCCTGAACTACATAGCAAGACTCTGTCTCAAAAAACAAACAACCCCCCAAAAAAACAAAAAGAAAGAAAGGAAAGAGCATAACCATAAGAAAAAGGGAACAGTAGACATCTCAGTGCTCAGAATGCAGCGTGAGTTGTAAAAGGACGGGGTGGGGTAGTTTTAAAGAGAATGAGAGCCGGGCCTGGTGGTGCACGCCTGTAATCCCAGCACTCGGGAGGCTGAGGCAGGAGCATCGTTGTGAGTTCGAGACCAGCCTGGGCTACAAAGTGAGCTCAAGGCCAGCCTGAACGGCATAGTGAGACCCTGTCTCAAAAAGACAAGGGCTGGGGATTTAGCTCAGCGGCCTAAGCGCCTGCCTGGCAAGTGTGAGGTCGTGAGTTCAATCCCTAGTGCCACAAAAAAAATAGAATGTGAGTCTAGAGTGGAGGGCAGGCAGGAGAATGTGTTGGTTGAAATGGAGCCCGAGTGTAGCATACGTAGGGCCGGGAGAAGTCAGGTCTGGCCACGCGCCACGCAGGTGTTGTGCTGGCAGGTGACAGGGATTTGCCAGCCCCGCAGAGAAATTTAAGCCGCATGTGGTAGGAAAAGGAGCGTCACAGAGGCTCTGGGGAGTTCTCTCTGCTCTCAGGCTGGTTGGAGGTGGGATCTGAAGGGTGACGGATCCCTTGTCTGGGGCTCACGTCCTGTGTCTCTGGCTTCCCAGGGAGACTCCGGAGGACCCCTGGTCTGCCTCACCGAAAACCGCCTGACTCTGACTGGGATTGTGAGCTGGGGCAGCGGATGTGCCATGAAGAACAAGCCGGGTGTCTACACCAAGGTCTCCAGCTTCCTGCCCTGGATCCGTACTCACATCAGGGAAGACAATGGCCTCAGCCTCTAGGACCCCTAGGGAGCCGAGGGAGGAAAGAAGCAGCCGTCCGTTCCGTGCTGACCATTTCTGCAGGTGAGCTGTCTCCGTCTGCTGAAGAAAGAGACTGGGGAAGA
>RJWT010047203.1:0-11338 GCA_004365215.1 Cuniculus paca | reverse complement strand
ATAAGCTGAGCAGCTCTCCTTAGGCAAGACCCTTCTCCTGGCCTGCTTCTGCCATGGAGCTGGCTGAACATGGACTGAAACTTCTGAAACCGTGAGCCAAAATAAACCTCTCCTCTAAAGTGGGTTTTGGGTATTGCGTCTCAGCACCAGGAAGGTGACTGAGACACCACACGCTGTCCTTCGGGTGGCCCCCAGTAACCTGTGGAAGACCTTTCCAGCTCTCTCTAGCTTATCAGTTCTTGGATTTCATGGTTCCTGGTAGCATTTTGAGGTTACTGCCTGTTCATCTAAGTGACTTTCCAGGAAAGAGCTTTGGCCACTGACCATACATGCCCCAGAGGCTGAACTTTAGGGTAAGACAGTACCACATTCTGATCCATTTCTGCCTCTTCTAAGCCACAGGACTTTGGCCGAGTCACTTAGTCTATTTCTTCAGTTGTTTAGCACACAGCATAATTTGCTCTGTATCGATTATTTATCATTTTTATGGTGACCTCTTTGATCAGGATGAAATAAGTGCCAGACAGTGTTGGGAGTCTCTGATACCATAATTTCCATCCAGAATTCCTGGGGCTACCTTGGGTGGGTCGGGGGTGGCCTCAGGATTCCCTCTCCTGCTCCTAACACTCATCGCCCCTGCACCTTGTGGGGAGAGGGCTTACAAAGTTTTCTTTTTGCTTTGGTTACAAAAGTATGTTGTCCTCAATGATTGCTGGTTGGAATCCCTGGCCTGAAATAAGATTTTTGCTGCTTCCCTTCCCCATCTGCCCAAAGGCTGTCCTGAAATATTGGGAAAGAAATATAAGGAAATTGGGATGGCAAATCATAGCCCCCAAGCGGGCTATGTTGATGGGTGTCTTAGTTTCTTTCCTTGTTGCTAAGACAAAATACCTGATAGCCACAAGTTAAAGGAGGAAAGTTTTATTTTAGCTTAGTTTGTAGAGGTTTCAGTCCATAGTCGGCTGGTTCCAAGGCAGCAGGGCAGAGGTGTATTGGAGAGGAGAAACAGTCCGTAGCATGGTAGGCAGGAGGCAGTGAGGCTTCCTTCTCCCCCTTTTTATTCCCTCCAGGCTGCAAGCCTATTGGTTGGTGCACCCACACCCAGTGTGGGTCTTCCCTTTTTAGAAAATCTATTGGCTGTACCCAGAACTATGCTGATCAGTGGATTAATCCAGTGTCAAACAATCATCCCAAAAAGTCCCTCCATGAGCATCTGAAGCTTTGGGAAGATGTCACAATATGAGCAATAACAATTGCAGACCAAATCTGACTAAGAACAAGCCACCATATGGCTTTAATCACATGGTGGTCACTGCTAGACTGGTTGCCATGGCAATGTCTGGCTTCTAGTACCAAGACTGACTTCCTGTCTTCCTCCTCCCAGGTAGATGCCTCTGTCTCTGGCTTGAGAAAGCTGCTCAGGTCCCTGCTAGGGACCATCTGTGCTGTTCACCTGGAGGAGATGAGACAGGGAGCAGGGGCCAGTGCATCGCCACAAGGACAGCACCCAAACTACATCCAGCTACAGCCACATCCCCTGGCTTTATCCTCCTTGCCAGGCGTCTGGGCTTGGAGGGAGATAGGACAGATGCTCAAATTCCAAGCTCCTGAAAGGATGGTGCTTCCAACTGGCTCTAAAAAAACAGAAACTCTTGGGTGGAAAATTACCAGTGACTCCATGAGCAATTAAGCAAACAAGACAAGGCTGAGTCAGAGGCTCAGGTGCCGTTGCAGTGTCTGGCACAGCAGGTGGATGTCAAGAGGAACCATTCGGGAGATGCTCGCGGGCACTACCAGGAGTGAGGCAGGGGGGCAGGCGCACATGCATGCGGGCTGGGTTTGTTCCGTGCATGAACTAGGAGGCCTAAGGTGTGTGAGGTAAGTTGCAGCCCATCTAGATCAGAGAATCACAAAAGATTAGACCTGGAAGGGGCCTTGGTGCTCATCTGGTCCAATTCATTCCACAAATGTGGAAACTGAGTGACTCGCTCAGGGTCATGGTGGTGGCCAGAACCCAAGCTGTACTGGAGCAGGAGGTTCTGAACTCCCATCATGCTCCTCGCTGCGAGGCAACTTGGTGCTCAGGAGCGGGTGAAGGCGCATTGGAGGGAAGCCCTGGGTGCGGCACTCGGTGAATGGTTCCTCCTGCATCCGTTCGTAGCTCTCTGGGAAGCGTGGTCTATGTCATAACTGACTCTGTGGGACAAAACCCACTTATCATATTTTATAATGAAAGTAAAAATCCTGGTTATCATTAGAATATAATATGCATATATAATATAAAATAAGGAATTTTGTGCACAGACTTAGAAATTAAAGACATTTCATGGCTTTCTTTATGGACCACTTATCCTGTTTAAGAAGCTTCAATTAATTCCATGTGCCCTGGCTAATTTCCCAGGGATTTAAAATGCAGGCCCTGCCCCTTGCCAGGACCTCTTCCTCCAGAGACCACCCTGTCGTGGCCATGTGGAGGGCCTAGGGTGGCAGGATCCCAGGAGTCCCCTTGTCTCTGCCTGCCACCTGGAGCTCAGGGACACCACTACCACTGCTGCTACGTGGAGCCTGCAGAGATGGGAGCACTGTTCTGGGGGACTTGAAAGAAAGAGGACAGGCATCCACCCCATTCTTCACCAGGAATGAAGCTTAGCTCTCAGGAGGGCCTATTCAATCCTTGCATCCCTTATAGTGTGTGGCCCCTTTGGTCCAGTGCTTGCACAAGACCCCCAAGGCATACACGTGTGCATACACACAGGCCACTCTCTCCTAGCAATTCTGCTTACTCTTAGGTGTATACCTTCAAGAAACTTGCATAGGAATGTTCACAACAGAATTTCTTGTAGGAAAAAGAGGAATGAAGAAAGGGAAGAAAGATGGAAGGAAAAGAGAGAGGGAGGTGAAGAAGAAAAAAGAATGAATGTGATATAGTTGTACAGTGGAGTATTATACAGCAGTGAAAGAGAAACAAACTAGAACTACATATGTCTAGATCTAGAACTGCTATGTCTGCATAGTTGAAGTCCAAAATTTTAATTTTGAGCAAAAATAGTGTGATATAATTTAAATACTGCTTTACAGCACACACAAAATAGCTCTATTGTCAGCGTTTATATGTACGTGTGTACACATATGTAACACCTCTTAGGATGCAAACCCAAGGTCGGGATGCCAGTCTTTGACATTAAAAGTCATGAAGCAGACTGAGCCGTAGCTGTCACAGTTCATTAACCTTGGCAGTGGCTCAAGAGTGCTCACTGTGTGTTTTTTTCCCCTGCATTTTATATCTCTGAAATATTAAGTGAAAGGATAAAAAGAGAGACGCCAAGCTGCTGACCCTGTTGGAAATTATTTATTTACCACGGCAATAGTTTTGTTCCAGAGTAACACAGGATACATGACTACAATATCTCATGCATCTTTTTGTGCTTCAGTTCATGATGGGAATACACACACACACACACACAGAAACTGACAACAGGAAACAGTGAGGCAGCCACAAATCACAAGGACTAGGTCTCTTTTCACCATCCCTACCTCTGTTTGGCTTAGGCCACTGTCACCTTTCACCCAGGAGGAAGTGGCCCCAAAGAGTAGCACTCCTGGTCCCATCTGTTCACTCTGCCTAGCTTCAATTAGGGTGGTTTGTCACCTAACCCGCACCAAGAGTCACATTTTAAATCGAAAGAGACAGACACATGCAAGGATTTGAGGAACAGGCACTCAACAAGTATGCATTGACATGGCTCAAGAAGTGAAGTCGCCAATTCATAAAGATGGACTCGTAATCCTCCAAGCCCATGGCCATCTCTAGGAGAGAAGCAGGTCTCCCTTTTGGATGACAGGCCGGCCTGAAATGGTCCCCTACTTTGTTTCTTAGAAAATGCTCCCTTTCTTAGAAAATGCTCCCCTGTGAAGAACAAGGTGTCCCTTTCAAAAATTGTCAAATGTGTTCACACAGACTTACTCTAATTCAAAGGTAAGTTGCAAGTGTGTCTGGTACAAGGTAAACTGAGGCAAAGATTACTGAAATTTTTTGATATGGCAGTCTGACACTTCTGGGTAATTTTTTTTGTCTTTTTGAGATAAGGTCTCACTGTGCAGTTCAGGCTGGCTTTGAACTCATTTTGTAGCCCAGGCTGGCCTCGAACTCACAGTGATCCTCCTGCCTCAGCCTCCCAAGTGCTGGAATTACAGGTGTGTGCCACCACATCCAACATTCTCTAGGTAATTTAAAATTCACCAGAATGGAGTTTTGGTGGGAAAGGATGGCAATTAGAGTCTCTTCTTTTGTTAAACCTACTTACATGGAAAACTTCGGCTGTCATTAGGTGAATGCTGATACTCAGTGTCATGAATTTCCAGGCCAACTGTTGAGATGACTGACATTTTTATCACTGTCAACTCAGCTAGGGCTCTCCTTGTTCTGCCATGTGCTGCATCCTTTGCTGGTGACAGCCCATCCATCCTTCATGCACTCATTCATCCCCCATGAGACAGCTTTATCCTCAGCACTTGGGTGCCACCAATGAACATCCAGATGAGGCCCCTGCAAAGCCTATGTCATCTCTGTACTTCCTGCTAAGTGGGGATGACAATGACACATAAGATGTCCTGTGGTATAACGTGACCCCTATCAGGGGCTGCCTTTAGTTCAGATTCTAGAAAACTAAACCTTTGAGATCCGGAGAAATGAATAGGATGACTTTGGGTAGCACTGGTATTCTGGACCAGGGGCCCTGCCCAATACCCCTCGGATGTCCTTTGGGGGGGATATGGCCGTGCTTTGATGTATAAGGAAGTAGAACTCAAGTTTCCTGATGATTAAGTTTAGAAACCAAACATTTCTAGGGGAGCAAGTGTTGAAGAAGAAGGTGCTGGCCAGCTTTCAGGTTACCTAGGGGATATTTGATTCTCTTTTCGCCATGCCAACCAAAAAGAAGAGACCAGGTCGGAGGGCGAACTCAGAACCAATGACAACACCGCCACTTTGCAAAAAAACACTTAGTCCAAGGACTGGTCAACCTGAAAGGCCAAAGTTTGCCATAATCTGAAAGACTTGCCCATTAAACAAGGATTATATGATATTTTTCTGTTTCTACAGAGTGGGTAGACATTATTTCTGGTGGTTTCCCATTTCTGCATAGAAGGAGCAAATAATGACAAAAGGTTATAAAGTCCCTGCTCAGGGAGAGGCCAAGAACAACTGGACTTAAGAAAAACGATGCTGTAAGTTCATCCTGGAATCCTCCCTTCCTTCAGGGAATAGGGCTGATATTGGAGGGTCCAGAGTTTGGATATTAATAGATAGAAGTTCAAATACAGAATCCGTGGTTCTGGAACAATTTGAACAGTTCTGGTACTTTCTGGGCATTCTCAGCTGCCAACTTGAAGTGCAAGACAGAAACTCCTTTGGAAGATGACCTGCCGATGGTTTCAGAGTCAGTCTTTAGCTGAGGAATACCTTCAGCTTTTGAACATTTTTGCACCTACCATATCATGCACACAGCCAAGATCCAGGAGATGAGTTCTGCTCTACAGATGACCAAGCTAAACTTGTGAAGGGCAATGAAAGAAGCAGAACTCAGGGACCACAGGTGAGTAGTATGGCCCCCGCCATTTAGATTCAGTCACAACGATGGACAACCACTAGGGTGTAACGAGGGTTGGCGGTAAAAATCTAGCTGCTGGTTATTTACTGGTTAAAGTGATAAGAACCCCAGAATCCAGGGAAGGGGATGCAAAAGATTTCACTGCCTTGTTAAGTCATCTTTCCTCTCCATGATCGTGCAGCCAGATGGAGTAGAACATGTTCATAATTTCTTCCTCTGGAAGTGGCTGGAATGCAGAAAAGGGGTGGATCTGCCACACAGGGTCACTTTGGTGATGCTGGTAGATGTGAGTGGCAACTAACGCTCAGAATCCAGCCCAGCGACCAATGGAGCGGGGATCCCACCTACACTTTGCAGGAGGAGGTCTCCTCAGGTATAAGCTGATTTCAAGATAAGACCATCCAGTCCTTCAATAAGAAGCACAAAATGCAGTCCAAGAGCAGGAGCTGGAAAAAGCACACGTTTCAACATTAAGAATCAAATTAAAAACAGAGGTTCCGAGTTTACACGGAGAGTTGAGGTGACCAGGATTGGGGCACGCTGCCTCCAGGTGTTGTGGTCCCATCGAGGACAGAGGCTGGAAGCCCCCATGGAATGCTGTAGACAGGACCTCTCCGTGTCCCACTTCCGCCTCAGGATCTCTCATTGCTTGTGAGGATGGAGGAGCGGACTTGGCCGGGCTCTCTGTGATCCAGGACTCATCAGAGGCCCAGGAGCCCTCGGGTGAGTGAGTCTTAGCACTAACGTCCCATAGCTGCTTGGGCGGGGTCTGGTTTCCTCCCATCCAGACCAGCTCTAATTCTCTGAGTCCAGGATCATGTCATTTCCTTCTCCTTGTTGAAATGCTGATTTTTAGGAAGCCAACTTCTTGGCATTCACAATTCCCTGAATTAAATTCTCTCTGCATCTTACCCCACCCCATACACACCCCACCTGCAAATCCTGCACAGGTGTATTTGATACACGCCTGTTTTCCATAGCACAGAGGAACAAGCCATATTCCTCAGTGGGACCCATGTGATGTCCCATTTCCACAATTATTATTTTTCAGAAACGGGTGTGATGAGCACGGAGGCATGGGGTCTCGGCCTGTCAGAATGAGGATCGGGGTAGAGGAGCTTACACAGGACAGCTGGGGCTGGAGGAGGGGGCTGTGCCCCGGAAAGGAGGTGGTCCCGGTGGCCGGCTACTGGCACAGCTGGTGCCACATGGCAATCTGCCGGCGTGGGTTTTTGAGCATCTCCTCCCAGTGGCTGCGCTCGGAGCCCGAAGTGTGCAGACCCAGGCTGCAGTGGCCGAGGGCACAGCTCTGCCCCGCCTCATCCTGGCCCAGCACCTCCAGCTCCACGCTGGAGGCCCGCAGCAGGTCGTCAGGCAGCTCAAACATGATCATCTCATTCCACACGGGGTTGATCTTGTGCTTGGCTCGTTTCGTCTGCTTCTTCTTCAGCTTCTGAGCCTGGTGCTTCAAGGTCACCTTGACGGAGACATCTGGGCAGGGGTGCGCAGAGAGGAAAGAGAGACAGAGAGAAAGGCCAAGTGAGCGTTTGGGGCCTAACAGGCTGTGTTTATTCAACACTTACTTATTAAGTGCCTATTCGGTGGCAGACTTCTCTAGGATGGGAACACGACAGAAGTCCCTGCCTCTGTAGAACCTACAATAATGTGTGGGAATCAGACGACACTGGTTGAGTATCCTTTTTCCAAAATGCTTGGGACCAGAAGTGTTTCAAATTTGGAATTTTTTTTCCTTCAGATTTTGTAATATATGCATATACATAATGAAATATCTGAGGGATGGAAACCAATCTAAACATGAAGTTCATTTATGTTTCATATACACCTTACACACACAGCTGGATGGTGACTTTACACAAGTTTTAAAACTAACTTTGTGTATACAACCAAGTTTCCTGGAGTGGAATTCCCCACTTGTGCTCAAAAAGTTTCAGGAGTTTGGACTTTGGATTTTTCGGTGAAATCATTCAACCTGTAGCATAACACACGAGGCTGGTGGTGGGCTGGTCCATGGGAGGGCAGATGAGAGTGCCACCAGGAAATCATTTTTACCTTGAGCCCAAGTGACATTGTAGCCCCACATCAAACCAAGCCCAGCACAATGACTCAGGTGCCCTGCTCCTAGACCAGAAAAACAAACCATCTTTTGATTCCCTCCCTTGATCTCTGCCCAAGGCTTTTCGTGAATTATCAAGACCACCTGCTAGTTGGTTGTGCTCATCGCGTCTGTACTTTCTGTAAGCTTTTCTTGAGAACCCCAGCGTCATGTGGAGGGTGAAGGCAGATTGCCTTCCCTGTCCTGGGGCTGGACCAATACTGCTGCTCCCAGAAGAACCCACAAACAGGCCACCAGAGAAGTTTTCCTGGCTTAGCATCAGATCACTTAGTCAAGGTTTCCCAAGCTTATAGGAAAAATAATTGTTACTTTGTATTTATTGCTATAATTATTACCCCTGGGTGGTTAGTTTGTTATTTCAGTAGAGATATTCGAGAGACAAAGTGCTATGCTGTAATTGTCCTTAACGGAGCTGTAAAGGAAAAAGGAGAGAGAGACAGAGCGACAGAGAGACAGAGAGACAGAGAATGAGGAAGAGGCATTAAACTCTGACCTTTTCTGATTTCATTTGCCCAAAACTTTTGCTCAAAGATTCTGCATACAATGGTGATGCTTTATTTGTATCCTGCTAGCAATAGAGATGTGTTGATCTCATGCTATGAGCACTAGCCCCCCAGTCCAGGTTTTACCCCGCTAACTCGGATAGAAGAGCCTGCTTTGATCTCAAGCCTTGGGTCCTGTGCCGGAGTCCCTAGAAGGGACCACTGAGGCATCTGGAGTGTTGAAAAGAGACTTAAGTGGATAAATGGGGCACAGACTCCCTAAGCTTCTGCCCCATACCCACATACCTTCTGTGTCACCCACACTCAGCTGGTGTGGGGGTGGCAGTCAACTAAGGCTGAGAACAGAGAGAGAGAGGAGACCGAGGAGGTTGGAGGAGATAGAGGCAAAAGAACCTGGGCTTCCTTGACTTGGCACCTGCCCAGACACAGATCCAGCAGGTCTGGGTTTCCCTTGGAGCCCAGAACTCCTCGTCATGGCCAGAGTCTGACCCCCGGCTTCCTGGATCCATGCTAAGGCTGATGGCTGTCATGGTGGATCTGTGAGGCAGGGAGCCCAGGGAGCACTTTGCTGGGCCCAGGTGGCTGGGATGGGCCACGAATGAATGGAAGTGAACTCAAAGGAGAGATTTGGCTGTGACCTTGGGTGGAGCGTGACTCTGTCATCTCCCTTGCCAACATCCCCATGATCCAGGCACCCTGGCTCCGTCCTCTGAGTCTCACTCACCCTTGCCTAGGAGCTCCTTGGACTGGTTGGAGTAGAGGTTCTTGGCTTTAATGAGCACCACCAGGAGGCGGTTGGCAGCTGGGAGGTAGCTGATGGATAGGAGGACCTCTCCAGTCCCTGCCGACGGCTCCTGAAACACAAGGGGACACGTGGCAGGGAGTCACAAGGTGGGTGGCTTCTGACCACAAGCATTGCTAAGCCTGGGATCACACTGGACCAGTGCAACTAGAGACATTCACGAAAGAGGACTCGCAGAACTGCTGCAGAAATTGGTAGGAATAATGAGGTAAGAGTGTTTGGATCAAGGAGAGTATTTTGGGGGGCAGCAAATGGTAATGTGTCTTTTACGGTAATAAGTTTTTAGTTTTCGATCCCAGAACAAGAAGAGGGCACTCAAGATGCATGAGGGGCAGAAATCTGGGATCTCCTTATCCTTTGTTCCCACCGCATCCCTAGCCTTCTGGGGTTCTTCTGGAGAACTCTTGGGATCCAGCGGACACAGTTTGAGAATGACTGCATTGACCAGTCAGGTTTGTGGAGCAGTAGAGAGTCGTAATTCATTTCTCTGAAAAACCAATTTCCTCTGGGGTGTCAGAGTCAATAAAATGCTATAATAATGCTGAGCAGGGACTTGCTTGGTCAACAGAGAGGCCGAAGTCCACAAAACTCTGCAGGCACAGGACAGCAGAAAGTGCCCCAGAGATGAAGGGCCTCCGGGAAGCACTGAGACACATCTGTCCCCTGTGTATTTACAGAGCCAAGACGCCTCTGTCCCTTGTGTACATCACAGAGCGTCTCTTCTGACAGTCCTGTATGAATTTGCTTGAATTCAATGCATTCATCCAGGAACAGGAAAACAAATGAACAAGCAAACAAAAACATGACCGAAAGCTTCTCCCAGGAGGGGGGGTGTTGGTGGCCATCCGAGCCCTAGGGAGACCTAGAGGGACAAGTGGGATCGAGTGGGCAGGGACCAGGGGACTCTCAACAGAAAGCGGATGTCCTTCTTTCACAGCCTCCAGGAGAAGGCCACCGCCCACCTGGCCGGCTGCACAGAGTAGGGCAGGGAATGCAGAGGACCACGGAAGCTGGTCCCGCTTGATGTCACGATTTTCAGTCCCGTCCCCTCTTCTCCGCAGCTTTGTCCTTCTTTCCCCGCTATGCAATGGAGGTGTGTCAGAGAGCACCCCCATCCAGCCACCCCTGGCTAATGGCCACCAGGGTACCCCAGACTTCCTTCCGTCACGCTCAGCAAGGGCACGTGTGGTGACGTCTGCTCATCTCTGCCTGGGTCACATGTTGGGCAGGGCAAGTGCCAGTCCTCCTGGGCACACGTGGTGTCCCTAGCACAGGGCCTGGCCGCAAGTGTGTGCACGGCGATATGGCAAAGCTTGCTCTACTACTTACCCGCTGCATGACACCGAGCAAGTGATTTACCTGCTCTACATGTTGGTTCCCTTCATAGCAAAGAGGGACTCATCCATGCAACAGGCATGCAAACACCTCCTAGTATGTTTCAGATGCTGCAATTAAAGCAATGAGCAACGCATAGTCCCCAGGGAGTTTGCAGCCCTGTGTGGCAGGGGATGACAGACAGGAAGTGATTGCATGTGTCATATCAAGCTGGCTTCAATGCGATGAGGAAATACAGATGGCAGAGATCGAATGAGAAAATGCATTTAGCAAGTCCCCAGGAAAGGTCATAACTTATCAAGACAGCTGTCAAAATTACAGTGATTATTAATAACCCAGAGCAAGGTTCTGTCATGCTGAGGACACAGACTCCAGAAGCCAGTCTGTCTGGGTCTGAGTTTCAGTCCTACCACTTTCACTAGCTGTGTGACCTTGGGCAAGTCACTTAACTTTCCCCATCTGTAAAATGGGAATAGTATTATCTCTCCCTTAAGGGATTGTTGTAAAAATTAAACTGAGGTCATAGGCAAAGGCTTAGACTAGTGCCCGGCATGTCCTGGGCACTATTGACTTGGATTATCACCATCAGTTGTTGCAGAAAGGTCACTGCCACTCCTCGAGCACCGTTTCTGGGCCTGTAGGAGCCGATTTGGGCTTTAGGAATGGAACTGGATGGAGCAATGCCAGCCCTCTGCCAGAGCTCACTGGCCCCTGGGTCACACCTTCCACGCAGGAAAAATGTCTCTAGCTAGACGCCAGTGATTCGATCAGCCACAAGCGACTCATCTATGAAAAACTAGCTTGGGGCCTTCAAGGAACCTTGGGGATGTGAATGATAGCAACTGTGTTTATTAAACATTTACTCTGTGTTCAATGTTGTTACCTCATCTCTCCCCAGGCTGTAAATTCCTTATGCATCCCAGCTCCTGGCACACAGCGGGCACCAAATAAATGT
>RJWT010047202.1:0-11339 GCA_004365215.1 Cuniculus paca | reverse complement strand
TGAGGCAGGAGGATCACAAATTTGAGCCTAGTCTAGGCAACTTAGTGATGTAGTGAGAATCCGTCTCAAAATTTTAAACAAGGGCTGGGGATGTAGCTTAACGTGAAGGTCCTGGCTTCAACCCCCAGTACTGAGGGGGGAAAAAAAAAGATCAGGAAAAACTGAGTTGAGAGTTTTAGTGTCCTAGGGCCACAAAGCCAGGAGAGGTTCGGCGCAGGACCTGAGCATGGCGCTAGCGGTCCTCATCTGGCCTCAGCTGCCCTCTCTTCCTCCTTCAACCCAGAATGTGTGCTGAGGGTCCTGTGGTGACCGGACAGAACCCCCTGGACCCCCTGCTGGAAGATCCACTTCCTGGTGTCCCGCATGCCAGGTAGCCACCCCCACCTGATGGGGTAAGGCGGCCAGTGGGGACCCGCACCTGGGGGTGGCACTGGAGCAGGAGGCTGGCAGAGTCTTGTCCCGGGACCACACTGCTGTACCATGAAGGTTTAGACAAATCACGCTTTCTAAAAGACCGCTTCCACCTCTGCGGTCATCTGAGTGTGACCTTGAGGGACCCTTCCAAGATCTGGAGACTAGCAATTGAGTGGAGGGAGGAAGGCAGGGTGAGCGGTCAGTAGTTGGTGTCCAGGGGACAGTGAGGCAACTGACAGGAGAGGCCTTCTTGGGGACCAGAGGCCGCGAGGAAGTAGGAAGTGTGAGAGCTTTGTGGAGGACGCTGGGAGGGTTGCAACTGGGTGTTGACAGCTTTCCCACCTGGGGCCATCTAAGGAGCTGGTGGCTTGCATGGGGGGCAGAAGATATTGAGGGTCCTGGGCCCCTCCTAGGGCAGAGACTGTGCTAAGTGCTGGCAGTAGGCGCGATCTAGAAGCCTGCCTGGTAGCCGGGCGTGGTGGTGCCCTCCTGTAATCCCAGTACTTGGAAGGCTGAGGCAGGAGGATCATTGTGAGTTTGAGGCCAGCCTGGGCTACATGGTAAGTTCGAGGCCAGCCTGTGCATAGTGAGAACCCGTCTTCAAAAAAAAAAATTTTTTTAGAACCCTCTGGATGTAGTTGGAACCGGCTTGTTAATTTACCCTGAGCTGTGACACAGCTGTTACCCCAGCACTCTTGGAGCCCGAGGCAGGAGGATGGAAAGTTCAAGCCCAGGCTGGGTGACCTAGCATTTTAGCTGGACCCTGGCCCCCCTTCTCCTGCCAAGCTTCTTGTTTTTTTAAGGGCATGGGACGTAGCTCAGCGCAAAGACCCTGGGTTCAATCCCAGTACCCGCTGCAAAAAAAGCACCCCTGTACTTCCCTGGGGTCACTTCCAAAGGGTCTCTGTCCCCCTTTTGTGGGTTTGGGGAGCTGTTTCTCCTACTCTTTTTTCTCCCAGGTCTCCTCCTATCCCATCCTTACTCTTACGATGACACAGCTCTCCCCTCTCGGGTCTGCCGCACCCCACCGTGGCCTCTGGGGCAGACCCGGGTGTCAGGAAGGAATGTGGCCCCATCTCAGGGCCAGGGTGGGGGGATGGGGGTGGGGAGGTGGGGAGGGATGCTCTGGGGAAGCTGCTGCTGTTTACCCTGGCTTTCAGGCTCCTGCTGGCAGGCCCTGCGGGTAACCATGGCAACCAGGTGAGAAGCCAATCAGTGCTTCCCCCACCCCACCCCCGCCCCCGAGGTGGCCTTCCCAGGTCTCCTGGGGGGGGAGGGGAACAGGAGGAGGCTGCAGGGCTCCTGCTCTAGGCTGGTGGGTCCACAGGGGCCTGGAGGTGGCCAATCTGAATTCTCACGGGAAGAAGAGGGTGAGGGTTGCAGCCACTTGCAGTGGGGGCTCCTGTGTGGACCTCAGTATTTTGCACACACAGCGAGTTTGTGAATGAGGCAGCTAAGGTGGTGTGAGGAGCCTGCGTGCCTGTGTGACTGTGCATGTGTGTGTGCGCGCGCGCATGCACACGTGTGTTCGAAGGTTTGCTCTTGCAGCCTGGAACCCCCGCTGTATGTCTTTGACGTGTGTCCTGCAGACACATGCGGACGCAGCCACGCAGGCCACACAGCCATGCTGTGTGTCTCTGCCAGCCCCGAGGACACAGCCCTGCACGGGCGGTGGGGATCACGCAAGCTGAGACAGCGCTTGACGTCGTTTTCTCCTTGGATGGTTGTGATACTATTTGGGCATCTTGCCAAGGCCAGGGTTACTATGGAAACGCCCAAACAGTGGAGTAGCCAGCGGCCTCCTGCGTAATTGTGCAGGGGACCCGTGCAGGGAGGGCTGGCTGAGGCCACCCCAGTAGAGTAGGAGCCCCCCCTCCCATGCAGGCCGGGCCTGCCGGGTCTTGGGCTGCCCTTGGGCTGCCCTTGGGCTGCCTGGGTCCCCTGTGTCACGCTGCACTTTGAAAGTCTCTCTCCCACATGTGCCCTTTGTGTGTCTCTGTTGCTCTCTGTCTCTGGCCAGGTGCCCTGGGCCCTGCTGGCTGGTTGGGACCTGGCCAGGCTCATCTTGGGGTCTCTATAGAAACTGCTGATCCTGGCTGTGAATTTCATGTCCTCCAAAACTCAGTGTTGTGGCTTTAGAAATCTTTCTGGAAAAGAGAGTAGGGTGTGAGTGAGTGGTGACGGAACTGCTGGGGCTTGGCCACCTTCCCGGGTCCCATCCCGGGCTTCCTTGCGGGAAGGTGGCCTCGCGGCCTGGCCACGGGTTGGATCTGTCCCGAGACACAGGCACCTCAGTGCATCCAGGGCCACCCCAGGCTGACCTCCTGGGCCTGCCAGCCTGGCTGGGTGCTTGGACAAGCTGGGGATGGGTAGCACCCAGGTGTCCCCAGGGTGGGAGATGGTGACAGTGCCCATGTGGGGAACTTCCTGTGTGTGCACGAGAGGGAGGTCCCGGAACGGATGCACTCGGCACTGCCCAGTGAGCCATCTCGGGCACAGGAGGAGGGGGCTCCCGTGCCCGGGGCACTCGCGGTCCTTTGCCGGGGCAGAGCTAGAGCTGAGTGTTCCCAGCCTGGGACGTGGAAGCGGCATCCTCCGAGTCCCACCTGAGTGCCAGGCCAGGGAGCCCCGTACACCTCGCAACTTGAGAGGAGCGCGGTGCCGAGGCTTGGGCTGCGCAGGGAAGTGATGAGAGTCACCTCCAAACCAGGGTGCCCCGGCCCAGGGTGTTTCCAGGGTGGCTTCCTGGAGCAGAGGGAAGAGGTTCCGCTGTGTGGCCTGGGAACTGACTAGTGGGGTGGAGGGAGTGGAGACAGTGGCTTATTATCCATGCTTCCTCTTAGCCCCTGGCACTCCATAAATGTTAGGCCACTTGATCTGGATTGGGATGGAGGAGATTTTAAAAAACTCTACCCAGGGGCTGGCTCAGGGGCAGAGCCTTCACTTAATGTATGCAAGGCCCTGGGTTCCCCAGCACCACCAAAAAATAAAGAAAAATAAAAACTCAATTTGGTGTCTGCCTCCCTCATCTGCTAGAGAGTTGGGTTTTCTTTCTTTCTTTCTTTTTTTCATGTGTGTCTTTTTGAGACAGGGTCTCACTATGCCGTTCAGGTTGGCCTTGAGCTCACTTTGTGGCCCAGGCTGGTCTTGAACTTGCAGCGATCCTCCTGCCTCAGCCTCCCGATGCTGGGATTACAGGCGTGCGCCACTGCAACCGGTTGGGTAGTGTTTCTTATGGTGAGACTTCGGTCTCTCCTGCTGTTTCTGCATGACTCTGTTGCGCAAATGTTTTGGGGTTTGTTTTTTTCCTTTGTTTGTTTTTCGAGGCAGGGCCTTGCTATGCAGTCCAGGCTGACCTCTAACAGAGATCCTCCTGCCTCAGCCTCCGCAATGCCAAGTTTACAGGCATCCACCACTATGCCTGGCTTTTGTCACTCAAATGTCCCATGGATCATTAGGCTCCAGCAAACAGTGAACGCTCACAGGGCCACATGCAGATGCAGATGCCCCATCCCACCTGCAGGCAGAGATGGGCTGGACTCAGGCGCGGATTGAATAGGAGAGAAGCTACCAGATCTCTGCGTTTCTCCTTCTGCTTCTGTTTCCCAGGGTGACGCTCCCTGGCTCCCCACAGCACCCCAGCATCATGCATCGGACCACACGGATCAAAATCACGGAGCTGAACCCTCACCTCATGTGTGCACTCTGCGGGGGCTACTTCATCGACGCCACCACTATCGTGGAGTGCCTGCATTCCTGTGAGTCGGCGCAGGGCTACTTCTCGGGGCGGGAAGGTGGGGGCACTGCCCAGGGAAGCTGGGTCACAGCCCCTCACCCCCGAGAGCAGAAATGGGCAGGTGTCCCCTGAGACCCATAGGTCAGGGAGAGGCTGACTCGAAGGGGCAGTTAGTTGGTGAGGGTGTCTCCAAACATGAGTTCATTTTGGGGACTTGCATCTAGAAATCCTTTTTTATGTTTTTTGGGAGAGTTTTTTGTGTTTCGCTGTGCAGTTCAGGCTGGCCTCAAACTTGTGGCAATCCTCCTGCCTCAGCCTCCTGAATACTGGGGTCACAGGTGTGCACCACCACGCCTGGTTGAAATCTAGAAATCTCAGTTCTCTCTTGAATCCATGTGGCTGAAATTGTCCCCTGAAGATGCAGGTGCCCCTTGTTGGCCACATGGGCTTGGTTGCAAGAGGTCAGGGGACCAGGGAGGTGTCTTTAACAGGGGGCCTAGGACTTGGGGCTCAGTGGCCTGCTGTCTGAGACCCCAGTGTACTTCCCGCACACAGACGCAGTCCTTGGGGGGACGGACAGGGGCGAGTAGCTAAGGGTGCAACCCCGTGTTAGCACGAGGGGCCTCTGGACAGAACCATGCGACAGGGACGTGAGTCAGAGCAGACGGGCACCTGGAGCTGAGCCAGGGTGGCAGGGGCTCTGATGGCGCCCTCTCTGTTGCACTCCCAGTCTGCAAAACTTGCATTGTGCGCTACCTGGAGACCAACAAGTACTGCCCAATGTGTGACGTGCAGGTCCACAAAACGCGGCCGCTGCTGAGTATCAGGTGGGCCAGGGCACCGGTGGTTCTGGCTCGTGAGCTGGGAGGTATTAGGGGGTGAGGGCCAGATGGGGGCGCCCAGGCCCGGGTCTGAGGAAGAAGGGTGAGGTGGCTGATGACCTCGTGATCATTTCCCAGATCTGACAAGACTCTCCAAGACATCGTGTACAAATTGGTCCCCGGGCTTTTTAAAGGTACGGCGCACCCTTCCTCCTCTGCTCCGCGCGCCCCTGGGCTGAGGCCCCCTGACCCGCTCTTTTCCCCGCAGATGAGATGAAGCGGCGGCGTGACTTCTACGCGGCGTACCCGCTGACCGAGGGTGAGTGCGTGCCCGCCGGGCTGGCTCACACTGCCCGCTACACCCCCACCCCAAGCTGCGTGGCCCCCCGTCCTTGGAGGGCTCCTCCCTGTCCCTGGCCAACCTTCCGCTCTCCCCTGCAGTCCCCAATGGCTCCAACGAGGACCGTGGCGAGGTCCTGGAGCAGGACAAGGGGGCCCTGAGCGATGACGAGATCGTCAGCCTCTCCATTGAGTTCTACGAGGGTGTCAGGCAAGTCCGGGCCCGCTCCCCCCTCCTTCACCACGGCCCCATTCTGGAGGGCCCCGGATTGTGCACCTTTGGGTTTCTCTAGCTTGCTTCCTCCTCCTGCAGGGACCGGGATGAGAAGAAGGGTCCCCTGGAGAACGGGGATGGGGACAAGGAGAAGGTGAGTGTGGGGCCTGCCAGGGCGAGCCCGGCCCGAGGGAGTGGCCCGAGCCCAGTTCAGATGGTGTCCCCCTCCCCCAGCAGACCGGGGTGCGCTTCCTGCGATGCCCGGCTGCCATGACCGTCATGCACCTCGCCAAGTTCCTCCGAAACAAGATGGACGTGCCCAGCAAGTACAAGGTAAGCGCAGCCTTTACCAAGTGGGTATGTGCGCTGGAGGCTGAGGCAGGAGGACTGCTGTGAGTTCAAGGCCAGCCTGGGGTACAACATGAGACTGGGAGTTCCAGGAGTTCTAAGAGCGGCTTTTCAACCTTGAACATGGCCTTGACCCCCGGAGCTCTTGTTAGGATGCAGATTCCCAGGCGCTGGTTCTGCTCTTCCAACGGGCTCCCAGACACTGATCGCTGAGGCTGGAGGGTGGGGTGCCCAGCCTCTGTCGCTGTTAGGTCAGAATCCCAGGGGCTGCAGTTCCAGCCGTGGCTTCTCTATGCCCCCGGACAGCTCTCCCGTGCAGCGGTGAAGAGCTGGGTTCCAGAAACACTTGTGACTCTGGCGACCCCTCCCAGGAGACCCTGGACAGAAGGGGACGGGGCAGTGTGGGCCGAGCCTGGGTTGCTCATGTCGGAGGCATCTTGGGGGTTCCTTTCCACCTGGCGGTCAGGCGCTGTGCTGGACCAGCGGTGACAGAGACATCAGATCCTTGGTGAAGGCGCCGCCCACAGACCCCTCCGCACATCACCCCACCTCCCCCTACCCCCGACTCACTGGAACCCCTTCACTGACCAGGCGGCCCCTTCGGTCCTCAGGTGGAGGTGCTGTACGATGATGAGCCCCTGAGAGAGTACTACACGCTCATGGACATCGCCTACATCTACCCCTGGCGGCGGGTGAGCGGCGGGAAGGGGACCCCTGCAGGCTCCTCTGGCCCATTCCATACCCCGATCTCTGGTCAGAAACAGGCTCTGAAACCGGGCGTGGCAGTGCACGCCTGTAGTCCCACTGCTGGGGAGGCTGAGGCAGGAGGATTGCTGTGAGTTTGAGGCCCTGCCTCAAACCAACCCCCCTAAAAAAAGCTGGTGACTTCGGGAGGGAGGGAGGGAGGGAGTGCTTTCTGTGTTCCTCTCTCCTGAGGTCTGTCCATCTCTCTGTCCTTGTGGGCGCTGTGGTGTGGGGCTGGATGGCCTGTGGGCGCGGCTCTCCTGACCCCGCTTCCTGGCCTCTCTCCTCCGCCCTGTCCACACAGAATGGCCCCCTCCCTCTCAAGTACCGCGTCCAGCCGGCCTGCAAGCGGCTCACACTGCCCACGGTGCCCACCCCGTCTGAGGGCACCAACACAAGCGGGGCCTCCGAGTGTGAGTCTGTCAGTGACAAGGCTCCCAGTCCCGCCACCTTGCCGGCCACCTCCTCCTCCCTGCCCAGCCCTGCCACCCCCTCCCACGGCTCTCCCAGCTCCCACGGGCCCCCGGCTCCCCACCCTACCTCCCCCAATCCCCCTGCCACAGCCAGTGGTGCCACCACAAATGCCAACGGGGGCACCTCGAACTGCCTGCAGACCGCGTCCTCCACCAGCAGGGGGCGCAAGGTGACTGTCAGCGGCGTGCCCGTGCCCCCCTTGACTTGAGGAAGGGGCCCTCCCTCCTTGGTAGCCCCCCTCCACTTCACTTTTTCTGGGTCCCTTTTTTCCACCACTTCGACTCCCCAGCTCTTCCCACCTTAGGAATGGGAGGCGGGTTTTATAAATAAATCTATATATATGTATATAGGAAAAACCAAATATACATACTTATTTTCTATGGACCAACCAGATTAATTTAAATTCCACAAGAAACAAACTATCTGTGTGTGTATGTGTGAGGACGGGGTGTCATTTTTAGGTAGGGTCTGGTGTAGTGTGCTCTACTTTTTGGGGGGTGTCTTTTTTGAGACAGAGTCTAGCCCTGTAGTCCAGGCTGACTGTGAATTCACTATGTCGCCCAGGCTGGTTTTGAACTCATGGCGACCCTCCTGCCTCAGCCTCCCGGGTGCTGGGATTACAGGTGTGGACCACCAGGCCCAGCTCTCCTCTATCCTTTTTTAGGGGTGCTTGGAGGGGGACACCGGGGAGCCTGGGGGCCCGGTAAAGTTCTGCCCTATCTGGTTCCCGGAGCAGATCGGGGGATCCCCAGAGTTTTAGACGCAGGTTGTCTCCCCACTGGGGCTGCTGCCCCGCCCGCCTGGCCTCGCATTGTTGAATGTGCAGAGCATCGCGCAGACAGTGCCTTTCCCAAGTGCAGTTCGTCCCCTGGCTCCAAGGAGCGGATGGGCATGGACAAGGACCCTCCCTCTCCTGGTCACTCCTCACTGTCGTAAAACGCTAGCTTTGTTCAAGGAGTAGATGGCTCTGCCCTTCCCCACCCCCAGGTGAGCGACCTGTGCGTCGCTGATCTTGTGGAAGAGAAGACAGATGGAGGCCACCAGCGGCCCCGGCCCCGGGGCGTCCCTGCGTGGCTTTAGCATTGTGGACCCCTTCACCCCCAGAACCCTCACTAGCAAGGTGGCGCCGGCTTTCTTGCGGGGAAAAGGTGACAAGCACAGAGTCCAGGCTTTGCCCAAAGCAGACCACCCTCCCGCCCTGCCCCACTCCCCAGCTGCGGCTGGGTCAGGACAGCGACAGCTCTCCGGAAGCACAAGGGGAGGGATGGGCACCGGGGAGTCCTGGCCCAGCTCCCCCCTCCCCAGTGGTGCCCCGCCCACCCTCTTTCCGGTCCTGAGGAGCCACCCTGTCTGTCTGCGGACCTGTGACTGTACCCTCCCACCTGGGACGTTTGTATCCGTGGCTTTGTAATAAATGCTGCGTACTCTGGAGCCGTCCTTCTTTGGAGTAGAGGGAGGGGAGGGGGAGACGCTCGTCTCTGGGAGCAGCTGCCTTGGGCCCCTGCAGGACAGAAAGGAAGCCCCCTCTCCTCACCACACCCCCAGGCACATGTGCCTTGAATTAGACACCACAGGGACACCATCCCGCGTGCGCTTTGGTGGCTGATTGATTTATTTTTAGGTCTCGTTTTGTTTTGAGACAGTCTTGGTATATGCAGTTCAGGTTTGTCTTGAACTCTGTATGGCCCGGAACTCTCAGGTGATCCGCCTGCCTCAGCCCCCCCTCCTGAGTGTGGGATCACAGGCATGCTTGGCCTTGCCTGTTTCATGCCATTATCCTCAGCACACAGAACCAACCAGGTGCCCACTCCTGGCCGACCACTCTGGCACCTCAGTTATAGCGGGCACTTTATCACAAGCTGGATGTGGGTACTGGGGTCCCTGGGTCATCCCTTCTTAGGAGTGGCACTTGATTTCCTTCCCACAAAGGGGTGGCTGCCAGGCCTGCAGCTAATGCTACCCAGGGCCAGGCTGTGGCCTGTGCCTCAGAGTGGGGTGCCCACTTCTGCCTTCTGCACCTGCTCGCTCTTGTGGGTGCCGTCGCAGTATGGGGGCCTCTGAGTGGCCTTACAGGTGCAGAGGGCCACCGTGCGGGTCTCCTGGGCCTTGAACTTGAGTGGGGCCAGGCCTGTGCGCTGGAAGAAGTGAGAGCCATCACAGAAGGGCTGATGGGAGAGAAAGAGCAGTCAGAGTTGAGCTTGCTCGCTGAGGCAGGGACCTCTCAAGAGGCCAAGCTCTGGGGGCGGCAGCCTGGGCTACTCAGCCACCTCCCACCTTAATTCAGGAAGTGTGGTTGTCATGAAGAAATAAAAGTAACAATAGGCGTGGTGTTGCTCACCTGTAATCTTAGCACTTGGAAGATTGAGGCAGGAGGATCACTGAGTTCAAGGCCAGCCTGAACTATACAGTGAAATCCTGCCTCAAAAAACTAAAAAAAGTAATGTCCACCAGGGGCCAGGAATATAGCTCAGTGGCATAATGCCTGCCTGGCAAGCACAAGGTCCTGAGTTTAACTCCCCATACTAACAAAAACAAAACAACAACAAAAAAATTTAATGTTTACCAGGTGTGATGGCACACACCTGTCATCCCAGCATTAAGGAGGCTGAGGCAGGAGGATCGCCAGAAGTCCAAGGCCAGCCCGAGTTATAAGATGAATTCAAGGCCAACCTGAACTACATAGGGATAACCTGTCTCAAGATAGTAAAAGTAATAATAGTGGTAATAATAATAAATGGCCATTACTTTGCCTACAGTAGGGGTTTGGTGTTTAGCATTCACAGCATTAGCCAGGATACTCGGGCTGGGTTTGCAAGATGGAACAACCCTCAGGGATGGAAAATGTTTGTACTAACAGGTCTTGTTTCTAATGAGTGAGTCTCCGCAGCTCCGTGAAATTCATTTCCATCCCCCTTGTCCTTCAGGTAAAAACTTGGGGTTGGCATGCGCTAGGAGTGGTTCTGTTTGGCTCTGGAAAACAGTTGGGCCTGGGACCGGGACAAGGTCACGTCCTCCAGCAGTGTAGTGTGCCTGCCTGGTGCAGTTGGGCCCCCCGCCCCGTGCATGC
This sequence comes from Cuniculus paca, assembly GCA_004365215.1. Lineage (NCBI taxonomy): Eukaryota > Metazoa > Chordata > Mammalia > Rodentia > Cuniculidae > Cuniculus > Cuniculus paca. Next base: position 1,182 of record RJWT010047202.1, on the reverse strand, counting down.
TGGAAGGGCTCAGGCAGAGCCAGGCTCTTGGAAACACAGGCCAGAAGAGAGGGGGCGTGCCTTGCGAGTTAGGGGCAGAGCTGGGGTCAGGGTGGGGCAGAAGTGTGCAAATAAAAACCCACACCCTGTTCTAGAGGGCATGGGGCACGGGCACAAGTGCCGTCCCCTCCTGCCAATCATTCCTTGGCTGGCTTCCCCAGGGACACCCAATCGCCAGGAAAGCTGCCTAAAGGCCACAACAAATCAGCAGCAAAGTGGGACTGGGGACCCAGGGTTGCTGACACCATCCACATGGCTCAAGGGACACAGTTCTGAACTCTGCAAGGGAAGGAAAGAAAGGGCCCCGGGCTAGGAACCTGGGCCGGGCACGGTCCCATGCCAGGCAGCAGGCAGCGGGCTCAGAAGGCAATCACATCGGTGGCGAAAAGGGAGGGGGTTCCGGAAGATGGGGCCTGGGTGGGGGCGACACCGAAGGCCTCGCAGAATCTACTCTGGGTCCAAGGCTTGGAACCCGGCCCAGCGCCTCCGGAGGCGAGGAAGCCCCTCTGCTCTCACCTGCTTCTTGCTGCGGCCGCACACGCACCACCTGTAGGTTTTCCCTGCCACCAGCTCCACCTTGATGGGCGTTTTCTGGGCCACCACGGCCTTGGCTGGGGTTTTGGGGAACCATCGGGCCTGTGGTCAGCAAGAGAGCAGGGCTCGGGGTCCGCCTGTGCCCTTGTCAGGGTTCCCACGTGCCCAAGTGCCCCTCGGTGAGGCCATCCCCCAGGACACCCCAGAGAGCCTGGACTTCAGAGCACGGACCGGAGGCCACGCGGGCATCGGGGTTCAGAGTCCAGCTGTCCCCTCTGAAGCCCCGGCCGACTGAGACAGGGCTGTCCCTCCCTGGCCCCTTTTCTGAAGTCTCTGGACCTGGGGGCGTGGGAGGGAGCGGGGTCGCCGGGGACACTCACCAGCCAGGACGTGATGGCCCGGCTCTGGCCGAGCCTCTGCAACGCGCGCAGGCAGACGTTATTCGGACACAGAAAAACTGAGACGGAGGAGCTGGCCGGCCGCGGGAAGGCCATCCGAGAGGGGCAGGGACAGGCCGGCGGGCCGCGGGAGAAGCAGGAGGGGAAGGGAAGGTCACAGAAGGACCCTCGCTGGGGCGAGGCTGCGAAGGGGTGCTCCAGGCCGGGGAGC
>RJWT010047201.1:0-11339 GCA_004365215.1 Cuniculus paca | reverse complement strand
GTTTGGTTTATTTCACTTATGAGTATGGTCTCAAGTCACATCCATTTGCCTATAAAAGCCTCAAGGTGATCATCTTTTATAACTGAATAGTACTCCATTGTATAAAAGTCAGGTACTGATATTTTTAATGCCTCAGCTTTCTGGTTTTCTATGGCATCCAAAGCATTTAGGTTTCTGCTTTCTTGAACCTGCTATATGAGCTATCACTCATCCATCTATTTTCCCATTTCCTAATTCTATATTCTTTATCAGGTGTTATCCCATCTCTCCTGTTATCCTTTTTCTTGTGAGTTTATAACTTTCTTATTTCTTTTCTATCATTTTATCAGGGCTTCTAGAAGCAGCAGATATAAAGCAAGTTCAATTATTCACGGGTTGTGCCAGTACTAAACCTGTGATGTAGTAGTTGCTTAGGGATCGGTGTACTATTACTACTACTTTTTCAACAGAGGCAATGCCTGTATAAGAGAAAAAGGAGTTACCTGGTAGAGACACTGTCCCTCATTTTGTTATTTTTACCTTCTTATTTCCTTATGTCTGTTGAAAAACAAGCAGAAATCTCTACAAGTCAATTAACTCCTGAAAGAGTAAATTTTCCATGATAAGATCCATTCAAGGAATATCTATTTATTGCCCATGTTTAATGCTAGACCTTAGGGATATAAAACTAAATAAAACACAACTCCTATTCCCAAAGGAATCCTTGCTCAACCTTGGAGTAGAGATAAGTTTAATGTGCTGTGAAAGCAGAGAAAAGAAACCAGTGTTTGTAGAGAAAACTGGAAGTGGGCAGTGGACCTAAATGTGGGAAAAGTAGGACTCATGGGGGTCCCACAGGATACAACAATTTACTATTTGGAGACAAAGTTGAAAACCCACCATGAGCAGGAGGAACAGTATGAGCCTGGGGCACCAGGGTCTGAAAACACATCCCATGTTAAGAGAACTAGAGGACGGAAACATGCAGGCCAGGGATGAAGCTAGAGAGGTAAGAGCTTGATTAGGAAAAGTCTTGAATTCCACCCTGCTGGAGATATAAACTATTCTGAAAGCTTTGAGGAGCCTTACACAGTAGCAGTAGAAGTATTAAAAGATCAGACCTGACCCATGGTTGGAGTTCGATCCCATGGAAAATGACTGATGATAAACAGAATGGTGAGGAGACAGGGAACATATTTCAAGAGTAGAGGTAGAAGTAATCTAACTTCCTGGTGCATGGATAGTTAATGCCATCCCCTATAAAGAAAAGGAATTAGGCTTATAAGAGAAGATGATAGGCTGGAATTTACACTGAATTTATTAGCATGGCAAATAAAAATTTGGAGTTCAGGAACATATTCTTAATAGATGACATACAGAGAGAGATAAGGAATGTTTGGGTGGTGATTTTATGGATTACTGCATGATTAGGCTGTGCAGGAATGGAGAGAAGAGAAGGGATAAGGCTGGGGAATAGAAAGCAGTAGAAGGGAAGAGCATATGGAGTAGAACTAATAAGAGCGAGAAAGAGTGATTCAAGAGGTAGAAGGAAATAAAGGAGAGGCTGGTCTTAGGTACCTATAAAAAAAGAGGGTCTTTGGGGCACCGGGATAGAAAGAGTGTTAAGTGCAGCAGAGCAGACAATTAGGATGAGTACTGACAAGAAATAATCAGACTTACAATTTACGTAATCTGTTAAATCCTAGAACCAGTGGTATCAGTGGCATAGAGGGGAAGCAATGAATTGAAAAATAAGATATAGGATGCACCAAGTAAAAACATCGGTTCAAAAAAGTGCTAACTTGAGTGAAAAAGAGCATCTCTAGAAAGATTCATTATGGAGAGACCGGAACATTTTCATTGGCTGAAAGAATGGAGACCCAAGATAAAGAATCGATGGAAGGGATTACAAGTACTGTTGCCTTTGAATCAAGTGGGAAGGGAGTAACAATGACCACAGGCTAAGTTGTATGGTGGTGTACAGAGTTGAAGAACTCAAGAAACCATGTGCAGTGGTTTCTCCTTTCTCCAGGTGAACTTTTCCATTTGTACTGATAGCAAGTTCTTCCTTCCAGTTGCTCAAGACAAAATTCTTGATGCCATCTTAGTTCCTGTCTTTCCTTCACTCTTCACATTCAGTTTATTGGGTAATGCCATTAGCTCTACCTTTAAAATGTGTCCACAAACCAATTCCATTTCAGTATCTCAAAAATTGCAACACTGAGCTGGGCTCTGTGGCACAAGCCTGTAATCCCAACACCTGGGAGGCTGAGGCAGGAGGATTGTTGTGAGTTCAAGACCAGCCTGAGCTACAAAGTGAGCTCAAAGCCAGCCTGAACTGCATAGTGAGACCCTGTCTCAAAAAGACAAAAAAAAAAAACAAAAAAAAAACCATGCTGTCCTGGAGTGAGCCACCATCATCAGCTATGTGGAGAAGTGCCACATCCTCCCGATGGTCTCACTGCTACCTCAGCCTCCCTACAGTAGCCAGATCACCCTGTTAAAACCAAATTTCATTACAGCAGTCGTCTGCTGAAACCTTCCAACATTTCCCGTCTCATCCAGAGTAAAGGCCAAACTCTATAATTCTTCCATTACCCCTGCGAATACCCACTCTCTAACTATTTGGTTAAAAGTTACAATCATCCTCCATTCCTCATTCCCTGCCTATCTCCTAACACTCAGCGCTCCTGACTCCATCACACTGCCACTATTTCTTAATACAATTATTACCCTCTAATTTATTATGTTTAACGTCCATTTCTCTCTCTCTGATATAAGCTTTACAGGAAAGAAATTTTTGTTTTATTCACTGTTATACCTCAAGCCTTTAATACAGTGATATAGTTGCTGGCACAAAGTAAAATTTTTTTCTCGAGTGAATGAATGAAGAAGTGAAGGGCATTTATAGATTGAGGAGAAGAATCAACAGCTGAGTAGGCATCCTACAAAGGAAATTTTGCTAACAAGTAAAGTGTTGCCAAGGGACCTTGAGTTTTATGACTCCTTTAATATAGTCTTTTCTGATTGCTTTTCATGTTAAGTCTACAATTTACATCTCACTGTACTAGGGCTTTAGGTATGGATGAAATTTGGACTCCCAGGGTACCTTTCACTCTTTTAAGGTTGTTGTACACTGGAGAAACAGGACTAAATTTCACATACTGCCTTTTTTTTCTCTCCTTGTGCTTACGACTTCAATCAAAGTCATTTAACTCCTATAGGAAAAAAATATCTCCCTTAATTCATAAAGTTCTTGTGGCTTTCCAATGAAATGCTTATGAAAGCATTTGGTTTACACTTTCATTTTGGGGCATAATCCCAACTACTATATATATATGAGTGTATATATATATATAATTATATATATAATTTTTTTTTGGTACTGGGGATCGAACTCACAACTTCATGCTTGCCAAGCAGGTGCTTATGCCACTGAGCTAAATCCCCAGCCCCTTATGAAAGCATTTGTAGACAGTAATACATTGCACACATGTGTGGGATTATCATCATTGCTATCACCCCAGTGTGAGAAGTCTTCTGAAACAAGCCCAGGCAGAGACATGGCAATTATGCATGGGAGACATCCAGTGTGCTGCCCACTGGCAGTCCCCACCAAGGGCACCAAGGTCTACAGAAAGGGTGTTTGTAACACTGCAGCAAGAACTGACAAGAGAAACAGAATCTCTGCTCATCTTCTATCATCTCAGTCTGACTTCTTTCAAGCCCATAACTTTGAGCTAGCTTTTATATCTCTTTGGCTCTAACTTTCTATGTTGTGGATATCCAAATTGGATATCAGCATCTTGATTGACGAGGTTGACAACAGCTCTGATCAGGCTTACCAGTGGTATGCTACCACTAGCCCAGTGGCTGCAGGTAACTCCTCCGGAGCTCCCCTCCTAAGTGTGTCATTCTCCTTAGAGGATATGCAGCCTCCACCACATTTTTCCTCCGTTTCATTGGGCAAAATAACAAGAAGGAGAGAGAATGTGAGTCACTAAAAGCTAAACCAAACCAAACCAAACCAAACACTATGCACCTATTTTGGAAGCACAGACTCACTGCCTTACTCTTGCCTTGATACCCAACCGAGTGACCCTGAGACGTTATTTTTCCAGTAGATTCTTCGTAGCCACTTCATCCTTATACATTGTTTTCCTTCCTATTTATGATCAGTCATGAAAACTTGTCAGGAGAAAGATTCAAACAGGTCGGGAGGCCCTCGCGGCTTTTCTTTTCCTTTTTCTTTCTTTCTTTTTTTTTTTTTGTAATTTATTTTTTATTTTAAAAAGAGAAAAGTAAACAAAAATAGAAACAATGATAGAAAGTTTCGAAACAGGATAATAAGGAATTAACAATGATTAATATATTGCAAACTACTTGTGGCTTTTCTTATGCTTGTTTTCCCCAGCCCATTCTTGCCTGCGATATACATTGCGAGAACAAGTTGGCTGGAGATCTAACCTGGTGAGAGGCCCCCATTGAGGCAGCGTTTCAGACGAGTGAGACTGGAGCCAAAGCAGGCTTCCTGCAGCACAGAGCTTGGGTGTTTCCTTACATGTGCACACATGCACACACATATACACACACAGCAGTGCACACCAGGGGCCTCATCCAGAACAGATGTCGCTGCCCACTGTGCTAGCCTCGTGTCATGCACAGCATTTTCTTCTTTTCAGCTCTTGGCAGCCGTGTTTTTCCCTTTTTTCTCCCCTCCCTCTCCCTTCTACACCTTTTCTCACTCCTTGTATCCACGGTGTGTACAAAGTCTTCCTGCTTCATACAGAGCCCACCTCATATTTTTGTTGTCGTTAATGTTATTATGAACATTAGATGCTTCCAGTGCTGGAAAAAAATAAAAAGAAGAGAAACAAGAAAAAGAAAGAAACCGCAACAACCCCCAAAGAAAACATGTTCTAACCCAGGAATGTACAATCCTGCTTGCCTGGGAAGCATCTTCCCACCTCTCCAAGTTTAGCTACAGAAACCAGGGCTCCAAATTCCAGAACACACACAAAATAACAAATTTGCTCCACTATTTAGTATGAGCTTCATTCCATTTCTCAATCACAAATTTTTCTGCCTCCCTCCCATGGCTAAGCTTTGCAGGCCTGTCAGAGTCCCTTTTCCAACTCGCACCAGGTTAACAAAACTATGGTCACTCTTTCAGGTCCATTTATTCATTTTTTACATCCAAAATAATATTTTCTGAGTCACTATCATGTTTTGAGATTACAAAAATAAATAAGGAGTTTCTTATATAGCATATTCATTGAAGATAAAGATTAGCATTGCTATCCAAGGAATAATAATACAAAGATAGGAACTAAGTCATGTGGGAGCACAGATCATAAGGCAAATAACTCACTCCAGTCACCTGGTGGCATAAGAGAGTAACCAGGTGAAATAGATTTATAGAAGTAAAAAAAAAAAAGAGTATGTCAAAATCGAAGATGTGAAAAGAAATGGCATGAAGCAGGCCTAGAGTTTTTCTGTAATAATTCTGCATCTCCCACAAATATCAATGTCTTCGAAACAAAGTTTACTGACTGACTAAAATGACTCTGCTTTAGGTTTGGGGCTATGGTCAGGTGTGCTCCCTACATCTCTCCCTTAGGGATCCAAGCTCCAGGGCTTCAGGGTCAGCAGCTACTCAGGGTGTGTTCCCCTGCTGCACAGCCTGGTGATGGAAGGAGAGGGGAGGAACACCAGTCAACGAAAACTTGTCCAGCGTAATGTGTGTCACATACATTTGTGTTCTACCAGTCAAGGCAAACCACATGAATACTTTGAATGCATGAGTCCTGTGAAAAAGAGAAGAGGAAAAGAAACTATGGACCAATACAAGTCAGCTGTTTCAGTCGCAGCATCTGTCATATTCAGATTCACTCCACTTTATCCCAAGACACTGCAAAGTCTTACCCAGTTGTAGCATCGAGTTTGAAATCTGACCCTATCATGATTTATATCAAAGGGCAATGTAACTTCTTTGAATCTGGAGGTCCATAGTAAAATCACAAACTCTCTGTACTACGTACAAAGTGAAGCAGAAACAAGAAAACTGCAATAAACATTCCCATTCAAGGAAAATAACGAGGGTCACATAAAAGTCACTGATCCACAACAGTTCTGAAAAGCCTTTGAATAAGAGTTGCAAAAACCTGTGCTGTGAGAGGAGGGAGCGTTTGTTGTGTGGTAACTTTTAACTACTCCCTGGACGGAGCTTCCAGCTGATCATTATTCATGGGTCTGCTTTCATGAACGTCCCTCATTTTCCATCTTCAACTCTGAGCACACAAAAGGAGCATTGGAGAACACTCCCTTTTGGGAAGCTGAACAGCTTTCTTAATCTGCTTTTTTCACTGTGGAAGACAGAGAGCCCCAAGGTCTTTTGAAATGCTCTAACAATAAGTTTCCTGTAATCCAAGTGGATGGTGATTTTGGCAAGTCAGCTCTCGCAAGCTCTGTTGTTTTGCATGTGAGGTGGGGTTGAAAAATATAGTATGTGTTTAAATTTAGAAAATTACCACAGTAAAAGGCACATTGCCATTAACCTCTTTCAAAAAACTTCCCCTCCCTTCGAACACTATTACACCATCATTCCTGCCACTTTCTGTAGCAGTTCTGTACATCTTTTTAATGAGTGTCTTCAGTTGTGCTGGTGCGTCTTCTTCAGCATCCTGAATCAACTCAAAACATTTACTTTCATGGACATTTTGAATCTGAGGAAGAGCCAGAATTCACACTGTACCAGATTAAGGTGGATAAGAACACACTCTAGTTTTTTTTTTTTTTTTTATGAGTTTGCCTTTTTGTCAGATGATATTTAGCAGAGGCAATCACTCAATTTTTAATCATATATTATAAAGACACTCATGAAAGGGGAAAGAGTTTCAAAACTGCTTCAGAATGTAGAAGAATGGTGGGATAAGTGTGCTTGAAGTGGGGTGGTGGGTATTTTGAGGTAGATTAGTAGCAGTGTCTTTTATTGTAGCAAACTTAAAAAGTGTTCAAACATTTACTATCATCTATCTATGTATATATATAACTTTTGTATATTTAATACCAGTCAAGTTTATCCATGATTAATTATAAGTAAGGTTTCTTCAAGACATACCTCTCTATATAGATTTAGTTACAGGTATTCTGAGCTAACGAGGCTTTTCTTGGACGTGAGTCTTTGTCTTCTAGGAGTCATTTTGTTAGCTGTAAGTATCTCATGAGTTACCATCTTAATCCAATTAAAGGTCCTAATAAATGGTAGTTGATCCTCGATTTGGGTTGTCTTAACTTCAGTCTTACAAGGCCTGCCTAATGCAAGCATTACAATGCCCTTTCTGATCCATTGGGTTGACATTCGTGGATTTGGCTAACCATGGATTTTGAACAAACACATCTGTACTAAACATGTAAAGACCTTCTTCTTGCAATGTTTCCCTACACAAATATAGTATAACAACTATTTACATGACAATTGCACTATATGAGGTATTACAAGTAACCTGGAGATGATTTAAAGTATGCAGGAAGATGTGCAATGATTATATGCAAATACCACACCACTTTGTACAAAGGATTTGAACATTTGCAAAACTTGATATGCATCAGGGTCCTAGAACCAGTCTCTCAGGAATACTAGAAGCAACCGTAGTAAGTTTTATCATTTTCTGACTGGAGCTGAGCAATTTCATACAATTTCTAATACTCGATATTCCCTGTCCATGCTGCTGGCAATGCAATAAACTTTTCTGACTCATCTCTTCCTGCACAACCTTATCAAATGAAATAATAACCACCAACTAACCCTAATAGTATTCTTCTTCAGAGTTCCTTTACTCAAAGCCAATAGGTCATTAATACATTTTCTGCCCCACAAGTTGTAAGTCAGCAATTTTATTTCCCTCACAAGTAACTACAGGAAACATTTTAGCAAATAGTATGTTGTTACATAAACGAGAGACATCATTTTTCCAGGTTCCTTAAATAGTTTCTTTACTTTCTTGCTGCTCTGTTGGAGATCTAAGGTACATGTTTTTGTTCCTTATTGTAGTAGTATCCCGATTCTAGTAATAACCTATTAGTCAAGTATTACTGCCACAAAGTCACATAACAGACAACCTAAAAATGTGTTATTAGTCTGCTCTGTGAAGCTGATCTTGAGGCATATGAAAAAGTGTGACTGATTCAAAATAGATCATTAAGTCTCTCACATGCCAAACAGAAGAGATTAGGCTTTATCCTGGAGCCTCTAGTAAGCCAATGGAGTCTTATAAATAGGAAAAATATGGACTAAGCAGGATAAGCCATGGTCACAAATTAATAAGTTAACCCTGAAGCATCCATGATTTAACATGACAAGGATTTATTTCTTGCTCATGTAAAGTCTGGTATAACTCGCTAGATCAGCTGTCCATCTCTCTCATCTGACTCCTCCTTCCTCTCGATATGAGATCCAGGGCTCCACTAAACAGGCAGAGAAAAAATACATAAAAAGGTCTTCCAATCCTTCTTTTGGACCAAAAATAGTGCATCATTTCTATTTGCCTTCCCATTTAACAGAAAATGGTCACTTGGTCATGAGCACACTTGAAATGAGGTAGGGATACATCAAGGAGAATACAGATATTTGGTGAACATTAAGTATCTCTGGAAAGAAAGAAAGAAAGAAAGAAAGAAAGAAAGAAAGAAAGAAAGAAAGAAAGAAAGAAAGAAAGGAAAAGAAAAGAAAAGAAAAGAAAAGAAAAGAAAAGAAAAGAAAAGAAAAGAAAAGAAAAGAAAAGAAAAGAAAAGATCTGCCAGTTAGAAAGAATTCCTGGCAACAAACTTGATCTATGGGAATTAGAAACTGATCATCATTTTCCTAAACTAATGGACCAACAGAACAGCTCCCTCTCCAAACTGAAGAATGCAAAGGAGAAGGAGATTAGAGGCTGAATACAAAACTCTTTCTGCAATGGAATGGTGAATATATGGTTGTTGGGAATGACAATGAGCCAGGAGCTGAAGATAAAGTTGTCTGGATTAGAAGGGCAGAGAGCAGTGGATGGCACTACGGTGAGTTTGCTGTCACACTGATAATTCAGTTTGCTCTGAAATAAGCTTACTCAACAGTTTATTAGCATGCATCACTTGAGCATCTGCAACGCATACACAGTTGAAGGAAGGTGCTATTGGTTTGTGTTTTTGTTAGTGTATCTATTATCAATGTCCAGTTAGACCAGCTTTAGAGGTTAGTAGCAGTGTTTAATTTTCTGTTTATATATCTCCTGCTCTCCCAACACAATCTGACATTCAACATTAATATTCACTCTTAGTTAAGTAATGTTCATTTTAGTTTTTCTTTGGCTGTTCATATCATATTTTTGGTAATTTTTATCCATTAAACATGCAATATTAAAGTTCATAACAAGAACTAGTGCTTTATTTTTTAATTAGAGAAACCAAGTACTAAATTGATAACGCATTATGCAGGTATGAAAGACCTGTACAAACGGAGATAAAACCTACTTCTTGATGTCCACTCCCTTGCTGGTTTGGAAGCTTAAAATAAATGGTTAATTTTTACTTGTATTGCTCATTCCCCAAGTAACCTTGAGGCATGGCCCTTTGTCTGATTTTCCCCATGAGTGGAATATGTATAATCATATTAGTCTGCCTTACCAGACAATGTGAGGACTAATTACAAATGAGATTATGTCCAACTGAAGTCTTTCTAATGTGAGAAATATTAAGCTTGGTGGTGCATGTCTAAAATACTGTTAGGTTTATAGAAATGGCCCCTAGTTTTGGAGCATTTGTGATGCTGATGACATGGTAACTAAGAAAGGTATGTCTTTTCCGGTGCCGAAAAAAAAATAAAATAAAATAAAGCCGGGCGTGGTGGCTCATGCCTGTAATCTCAGCACTCGGGAGGCTGAGACAGGCAGATCGTTGTGAGTTCGAGACCAGCCTGGGCTACAAAGTGAGCTCAAGGCCAGCCTGAATGGCATAGTGAAACCCTGTCTCAAAAACAGGGCTGGGGATCTAGCTCAGCAGTCTAAGCATCTGCCCGGCAAGTGCAAGGTCATGAGTTCAATCCCTAGTGCCGCAAAAAAAAAAAAAAGGAAAGGTATGTCTTCATCCTGCCGATGTTGGCCATGTCACCATGTCCTAGTTTAATGCCCAGTGTGTCCACCACTGGTCAGACCACTTCAAAATGGCCCAGGAACTAAACAAGAGGTCAATGATCTTTTAAATCCAAATGATCTTTCTAATCCAAAGACCAGTTTTCCTAATTGTCTGCCTCTTTGTTTTTTTTTCTTTTCAGTTAGGATCTCTGGGAATTTGGGGATGATAAATCAGTAAGATACTTAAATCGACAAATATCTCATGGTTTACACTCATGTTCACTTTACCTATGAAGAAAATATCTTGCTAATTAGAATTGGGTTTTCTAATTTTGTTTAAAACATGTCTACCTCCACTAGGTCACTTAGGGGGTGCTCTGCGCACTCTCGTTTCTCCCCTAAATATTTGTCTTTTCGATGTGGCTCATAAAATACCAAACTTGTCATGATTTAAATCATATTTTGTCTTGATATTTTATCCCTCATTTAGCTACACATATGTAGTAGCCAATAACTCCCAATGTGTCCCTGCTTTCCCTGGGAGCAGTAAATGCAGACACGGTGTTGGAGATGGTTACACTGGCTGTGAGGACTGTCAGAGGGTTCAGGGACCACCATGGAGGCAGGGATGATGGATGAAATGGACAAGCCAAGACATGTCCATGACCTAGTGGAGGTAGACATCTTTAATGTCTTTGATGCAGCATTGCTACTGTGCCTCAACTATCAGCAGTAAAATTTGTAAGGTTATGATTAAGCCCTTCAGATAACTTTGCTTAGGTGTTGTGCTTGCCTCTAGGACTTACCATGTATTATCCCTCTGTGCCATACAAAAACTGTAAGATCTATGGGGTTGTAGATCACAATTATAATACAAAAAGAATGACAAGGTTGTCAATAGCTCCATACTCACAAGCAAGGAACCATGAGTACCTAGAGTATCATAGGCTTGTCGTGCTCAGGAAGCAAACAAAAAGTAGCTGCCGGTCACATAGTATACTTTATAAAATTATTGAGTGTTTATTGTATCCCCAGTGCACATGAAGAAGAGCTATTAGCATTGTTATCATTCCTGTTTTATTGATGGGGAAGCTGAATGACCAATAATGCAATTAACTTTCCACAGCTCCATGGCTAACAAATACAGTGCCAGTAAATGAACCCAGGCAGTCTGGTTCTTAAATGGGTAGGAAGATTAAAACCAGAGGAACAAATAGGTGATGCATAAACTAGGAATGAGAGACTCCTAGA
>RJWT010047200.1:0-11336 GCA_004365215.1 Cuniculus paca | reverse complement strand
TTGAATGTGGATAAATGAGCTGAGAACTATTACAAACTTTCTGATAACTAAAATTACAGAAAAATGTCATGGCTACACTTTAGTTTTGGGATGCATGGAGAAATATTCAAAATATGAACAATGTAGCTAACAATGTATGTAGTTCATGGTAGTGTGGCTTAATCCCCAGTACTATGGAAAAACTACACATGTACATAAGCTGTAATCTTTTTTAATAAATTACTCAAAATTGTTTGAACACTAGGTAAGTTAGAGGTAAAGTTTCTTACTTAGTGTCATACCATTAGAAATAGTTTTAGATATTTTGATGATTCAGACATGACTCTTAGGATTTTTGTCTCAGTATACCACTTGTAGAATGTGATTAGAGTAGAGTTGTTTAAATTCTAATTTTCCAGGTCATTTCTTCTATTAAATAAATTGAATTTTTAAAATCTCTATATGTTAATTTAGCTACTTTTAACCACTTTATAATGCAGCGGAAAGTGAGGAGACCTTAAAAAACACCAAAGAAATTCAGAAAAAAGCTGAAGAAAAATATGAAGTATTAGAGCATAAAATGAAAAATGCAGAAGCTGAGAGAGAAAGAGAACTAAAGGATGCTCAAAAAAAACTGGATTGTGCCAAAACAAAAGCAGATGCATCTAGCAAGAAAATGAAAGAAAAACAACAGGTAATAACCTTTACTAAAATGGAAAGTCAACGTAGTGTAGAAGGTGGTAGAGTATTATAGGTTGACCTTACTTATCAGTATTGATTCCAAGATCTAAAAGTGAGTCATATTCTTTAAGAAATAAGCTACAGATCTTATAAGCCAAATACTCTACTCCCTGAAAACCCTGTAATTGAATGTAACATGTAAATATGGATTGTATACACATACTAATTTTAGGGAAAAAAGCAAAGTTGCCTTTTGTTAAAGTGTTTCCATCCAGCATATTATATGATGTAGTGGAACTGTATCATATTAAAGATTTGGCGAGTTGTCATTTCTCTTTTGTAACCACCAATGTGAATGTGCACTGTTGAAACAGTGGACACAAAGAATGTTATATTTATAAGATATTATTCCATTTTTAGATAGTTAGTATCTTGTATTTCTTGCCTAGTGCCAAAGCTATGGTTTTGTCTCCAAAGGGTAAACTCTTCTGTACAGTTTATCCAAATCTGTATTTCATTTTTAACTCTGTTAAAATTCTGTCATTAGTTATTTGCAGAAGATGTTTTCTAATGAATTAAAATGCTATACTGAGAAAGAAGGAAATTAAGGAATTGTTTTTTTTGCACATTGAATAATTACTGAAAACTGCACTAATTCATCTCATGTAGAATTTTATATTCTTTATAGGAGTAAAAGAATAGAGGAAATTATGTAGTAATTTAAAATGTTAAAATTACACACATACTTGTCTTTTTTCTTTGTATAGGAAGGTAAACTTCCATTTCCTCCTCCTTGGGAAGCAGCCTAAAGCCTAACATGTATTTTTGGTAATTGGTAACTAAGCTGTAGGTCTTGTGTAAATTTGTTTTTTTGGTTTTTTGTTTTTTTTTTGCATTGTACATATTTGTCAGTGCTAAGGACCTACTTGTGTGAATGAATACCTACATATTTTGTTTCTGTAGGAAGTTGAAGCTATCACTCTGGAACTTGAAGAGCTCAAGAGAGAGCACGCATCGTATAAGCAACAGCTTGAAGCTGTAAATGAAGCTATCAAATCCTATGAAGGTCAGATTGAAGTAATGGCAGCTGAAGTAGCTAAAAATAAGGTAAGATTTATTTATCAAATTGGAGAAATTAAAAATGGTCATTTATCTATGAAATACTGAATTAAGATATTTAACTTCAGTGCTATTGATGTTTTCAGTCTTGTCATTTGAGCATAATAGCAAAAATGGTGACTGCTGATCCAGAAAGTGTCCTGAAATAACATCAGTGATGGAGTTGGTGTCTACTCTGAATACAAAAGCCACACAGTAATTTGAACAGACAGAGTTAACTGTTTTATGCCTTTTTTTTTTTATAATGGAAATCAAACTCAGGACCTCACATTTGCCAGGCAGGTGCTGTGCCTCTGAGCTGTATCCCCAGCCCAAAGAGGGCAAAATTTAAAGAATTTTTTGGTGAGGGTACCAGTGATTGAATCCAGAGCCTTAATACCAAGCTATGTCCTCAGTCCTTCTTTTTAAAGTTTATTGATTTTTTTAAACAGAGTCTTGTTAAGTCACCAAGTTACTGGGGCTGGGCTTGAACTTGTAGTCTTCCTGTCAGCCTCCCAGAGTGCTGGTATTACAAGCATGCACACTACCATGGCTGGCAATAGAAAGTTATTATCATAGAGGTTGGGGAAGATTGGAATTGTTCACAAAGAGATTAAGACAGTGCTAAAAATATAGGAACAACATAAATACAATGTAGCCATTACTCTTAGGGCTGAGGCAGTATACCCTGGAAAGAACAAATGTGGCAAAGATCCTGTTTTCCACTCAGGGCCGAGAACTAGATCTGTTTGCAGAAAGCGTAGCAGTAGCCTGCAGGCCCTGAAGTTTGCCAAGGTGCCAGGAGAAGCTGTCTGCAGTAAAATGCTGCATGTGTGTGGCACCCGCTAAAAAATAGATTTTTAGGAACACTGACCACCAGGTGTGGTATCCTGCGCTCAGAATCTAGGTGAAGCCATGCAAGATGCTAGCAAGCCTGCCTTGGAGAAAAGCAGAATGGAACCAGCAAATAAAGCTCCTTCCTCCTGCAGGGTCGCTATAGTAACACTTACTGATGAGACTTAATATTGTTGCTGTTGGCAAGGAAAGTGTTCCATTCTCAGAAGCAGGGCAACAAGGGTAGTTTTGGAGCTGAGAAGATTTCAGACGTTACAAAGACACTTTTACCTGCAATTTAATGTTATGAAACTGTCCCTCTTGAGTATTGGATACTCTCTTATCTGTTTTTGATCTTGAAATTTATGTTGTTTAATGTTATTTCTATTATTTAGCCTTTATTTTATTTTTCAGTTCTTCTGTCATTTAGTTATACATACTGTTGGTAAGTTTTTTGTATCAAACTCTGTTAACTAAATGCACATAGCATTTAGTAGAGTTTAATCCATTTTAAAACATTATAATAGTAAAAAGCATTTTGCTTTTTCTGTCCACTTCTGTGTTTTGTTATATTTCCCCCTTAGACTATTTTAATCATGGTACTATGCAGTGTTTTAGAATACATATCTTTTCCTCTTGATTTTATTGTTATGTTCTTTTTTTGGTTTTTTTTTTTAACCCATATATTGCATTAATAATGGCATAACAGCCATTTGTTGTTTCATTTTGTTTAGACGTTTGTGTGAGTTTATGATCATATTCTCTATCTAAAGGACATTTAAGGTCTAGGATGAAGCCCAAGGGCTTTGGGGGAAGGTCACAGAAGGAAAAATCCCAACTGTAAGTAGTATTTTTAGAATAAGCTTAAGAAGAGGAGCAGTGAAAGTGAGAGCAAAATGTTTTTCATTTGTTCCACAGGTCTGTTCCAAAAAGGGTCTTTCTTTTCCAATTTGTTTTGACCAATGTGTTAGAAACAAATGTTGTGACCTTCTGTTGCTATTGTTAGGATCCACAGGCCTTACATCTGATACAGAAGGAAAAAGAAGTAAAACCCAAATGGTAAAGGTAATTAGGGAATCTGTCATATTATCTTGTTAACTACCTAAAATTTTTTCTGAGAGATCTCACAGGTAATCACTCCTCTCATCTGACTGATTCCATCACATTACATCTAATAATAATTTTGTTTCCAGCATGAATTTCTCCCTGGTGTGACAAACCAAGTTTTCTTCTGTGTGTAAATGCATTTAATGTGTAGCAAGTTAGATGACCATCTGCCTATAATTACACTGACAGGTTGCCTAGAGGTCTCAGACTTGTAGTAAAGTATTTATATACCTTTATGATATCTTCTCTTTTTTTTTTTTTTGTTTGTTTTAGGAATCAGTCAATAAAGCTCAAGAAGAGGTGACCAAGCAAAAAGAAGTGATAACAGCTCATGACAGTGTAATTAAAACTAAATATGCAGAAGTGGCAAAACATAAGGAGCAAAACAATGATTCTCAACTGAAAATTAAGGAGTTAGACCACAACATCAGCAAACATAAACGGGAAGCTGAAGATGCTGCTTCGAAGGCATGTTTGTGTTCATTTTTACCCTGAATCAAAAATTTGTTTCTAGGTTGTTGCAAAATTCTAGAAAACTGCTCAGTGAAGAAATTCAGTAAAAATGACAAAACTACAGCCTAATGTAATTTTGAAGTTACAACTGTTAAGTGCTTGTCAATAATGTTCATTTTCAACAGATGGTACAAAAAAAGTTTTATTTTCAAATTTAACCTTAGAGATCCCCATCTGCAAGATGTCTATACCTAAGGTTTAATCAACTCCCATGAAAATAACTTTTCTCTCCAAATATTGGTAGAAGTAAATTATTCATGTATTAGTAATAATAATATATATTCTTTACCTTATTTCAAGTTGTATTTAAAGAAATCACATAAATATATATGCAGCCAACATTAAAGAAGGCTGTGATTGACTTTTGGGTTTCCTTATGTGGATCAGTACTATTAATTTTTGCAACTATATTGAAAATCTGATGTTTTGCCAAACAGTTACCATTTTGAAGTTTTTGTTGTTGCTTTTAAAATTTCTTCCTTCCTTATATCAGTGTTTCTAATGTAAGCATTTTAAATTCAACACATACTTTCACAAAATTTACTGCTTGATTGAAAGGCTGCATCAATGCATTGTTCTTAATTCATCCGCCATAGGACCTTTTCTGGTATCTTGAAAATGTAAAAACTTTTACTTCTAGAGATCATCAACAATATACCAGTCTCCATCCTTTAAAAGAATTGCAGGTGTCTGTTTAGGGTCATTATTTGGTCTAAAAACATTTTTATGGCTGCATCATAATCTCCCACATTTATTATCAGTTTTCCAGTATTCTAGAAACTAGTGCTAGTGGAATCTGACAGATTACCAATAATAATTGCTAATAGTTTTTTGGTTATTGAATATCCTAGTATTGATGATTTCTAGTGAATTTTATTTTCTCTTAGGGGGATAAAAGGAGAGATGAATGGAGCTACTAAAAATTCAGGTATTCTTTGAAAAATGTTCTTGCATACCTGCCAGTATCAGATACTATACAGAATATCTGATACTATACCAGGCAGTGAAGACGTAAGGATGAGAAAAATGTACAGACTACTTTCATAGAGCTTCTAGGTCAGCAAGGAAGATAGATTATAAATGATCATTTCACTTAGGGGCCTACCTGACCAAACCCATGGAATTAGTAAGAGAAGACCGATTGACAAAATCTGGATTCTGCCACTCGTAATGAATTTTAATTCTTACAAGCACTATGATTTGACATTTTTAATCAGTTGTATTGTTTGAGGAAATATGATACTGTATCTTGTGGAAAGGTGATGCAAATAAGGTTAGAGTTAACATTTAGGGGAGTCTTTTTTCATCAGTTATGCTTTTGAGGAAATTGCTAGTCAAGATTAGGCTTCCAAAAACAAAAAAAAGATGAGGTTTCCATTTTACCAAATCTCTAACTTCACTATTGTTAAGGAATTTTAGCCTGTCACTAGTTTTCGAAAACATAGATTGAATTCGGTAGAACAGTAGACTGAATTTGGTAAAAGCTGAAGGAAGCTCATCTCACTACATTTATCTTAATGGAAATGTTTTGCATATACAGGTTAAGTATTCCTAATCTAAAATTCCTAAATCCTAAATGCTTCAAATCCAAAGATTTTGAGTGTTGACATGCCACTACAATTGGAAAATTCCATACTTGATTTCATTTTACAGATCATAGTCAGATTGAAGACATAAAGATAATGAATAAAATTACTTAAGGTTATTATGTATGAGAATATGGTTAAAAAATATGGTATTTAAATTTAAAAGACACATTGCCATTAATCTCTTTCAAAATACTTCCCCTTCAATTCAAACACACTTATCCTATTGTTCCTGCCAATTTCTGAAGCAGTTCTGAAAGTCCTCTTTTGCAAGTATCTTTAGTTGTCCTGGCTGTCATGACTGCTTGAACATAAAGGAGAAAGAGAAGAAAGGAAAAGATTATATGTATGTAGGTATAACAGTATGTATGTGTATGTATGCAAGATAGATAACTGTACTACTAATCTGTTACATCATCAAAAAGAACAGTTTGTGTTGTCATTGTTTGATTTTGATCATTTTTTTATGCCTAGATCTTGTAACCTGAACAACTACTTCTAAGATAACAATATGCAATATATTAACTAGTGTTAATTTCCTACTATTTTTTTGAAATTCTGTATCATTTCTATCCTTTTTTGTTTTGCTTTTTAAAATAAAAATGAAAAACTAAAATACTGATTAAAAAAAATGTTTAACTTTTATGGTTATTTTGATTTTGGAGAAGAACCAAAGTTTCATGGTGCCAGATCTGATGAATACTGTAATGTTTTTTAAGCCTGCTTTTTCATTGACTGGCACTGGACAGCAGCATTCACTGTATTTTTGATCATGTCTAATAAACATATTGACAAACAAGGACTCTAGAACTACTTCAGAAAATGGCAAAGAATGATACAGATGTGTTCAAAAAGGGGATTATTTTTATCATCCCGTGTATCTATGGAACATAATTGGATTTTTATGTTTAGACCTGGCTCCCTTCCTTAAGGTATGCCCTTCTCTCAGTATGTATATGTAGGTATTTCAAAATTTGAAAAACTACAAAGCAGTTCTGGTCCTAAGCATTTTGGATAGGGGTATTTAACCTGTACTTAATGAGTTAGATCATCTTCGAATACTTAGATAATAGGATGAATCTTTTTCTTATTCAGTCTCTTGTTTCTTGAGCCTGTCCTGCAAGCAGAAGTACGCATTCTTGTATCTGGCATTTGTCTTCCAAATATGTGACTTAAAATTAAGTATTTAAGAAATGTGGATTTTTTTTAACAACACATCCTTTTGTTTTCATATGTGACTAGGTATCCAAAATGTTGAAAGATTATGACTGGATTAATACAGAGAAACATCTCTTTGGCCAGCCCAATAGTGCCTATGATTTCAAAACTAACAACCCTAAAGAAGCTGGTCAGCGACTTCAGAAGTTGCAAGAGATGAAGGAAAAACTAGGAAGAAATGTCAATATGAGAGCTATGAATGTACTGACGGAAGCTGAAGAGCGGGTAAGTCAATTTCCAATAAATGTTTGGACTTAGCAGAACATGGTAGACAGAGTCTTACTAAGTTGTGCAAGCTGGACTCGAACTGCTGTTTCCCTTTGACTCTATAAAGCAGGGGCTGCCAACCCCTAACCACAGAGCAGGAAGTCTGTGGCTGTTGGGAACCAGGACACACAGGAAGTGAGCAGTAGCAGGCAAGGAAAGCTTCATGTGTGTTTACCACCACTCCCCATTGTTCACATTTTCGCCTGAGCGCCAACTCCTGTCAGATGAGCAGTGGCTTTCTATTTGCACGGAAATGTGAACTCTGCTGTGATCTGTGGCATGCAGGGAAGCTGTATTTCTTGCTCCTTTGAACCATCCCAAAATCACCACCACCACAACCTCCACTCATAGAAAAACTGGTCCCTGGTGCCAAGAATGTTGGAGACTAACGCAGTGGAGTATACTGAAACCATTGTCTAATTCATGAGTAAAACTGCTGTTTCATTCTTGTGGCAGCATCGTTTTGGTCATAGTGCTCTTGATTACCTGATAATGTCATCTATCTTATGCTGACAGAACTCCTACTGTCTAGGAAGAGATTTTCAGTGTCCTTCCACTGATGAATTTAGGAGGTCCTGCCACTTGAAAAAAACTGTTGAGGGCAGCAATCTGTACTCGTGGGGTGCCATAGCTAAAGGCAATCGGTGGTTTTATATTAATGTCTCTCATACTTTAAATCTACAAAGTTCTGTTTGAATTTGCATATTAGAATTGAGAGCTCCACAAAACTGATAATACTCCTGTGCATTTAAGACGTTTTACTCTAGTCATTTGAAAAAAAAAACTTGCTGACATCAGTATGTACAACCGTAATGTAAAGTGAAATAAATCATACACACAAACTTAAATATTGCATGGTTTCTCTTATATGAGAAACAGAGTATATATAAAGGAGCAAAATAAAAGGTAGTAGGAAACTGAAAGATCTTTTGGAGAAGGAAAGGGAACCAAAATATGGAGGGCAGGGAGGGAAGTGATAAAAGCATAATTAAGATGTTATATATATGTACCAGCTCCCCAAAATGAATGTAATCATTATGTACTACAAATATGTATAATAAAAATATTGAAAACAACTTACAAAAGAGAATCTGTATTTTGGTAGATATCAAACAGCCTATTAGTTCAAGTGTTGTGATCCCTATAAAATATTCCTAGTGGTTTTCTTTTTACCTTAAAGTTTTGCGGTGTATGGGGTATTTTGGGAAAGAAATCTTTGATCTGAATTTAAGCTGCATAGTATTGTGAAACTTGTTCGCTTGTTTACTTTTATTAGATAATGATAAAAAGATCTTTTTTAAAAAAAATACTTTGTCCTTACTAGAAAAGGCTATATTGTTGACCAGATACCCTTTTGATTTTTTGTGTGTGTTTTGTGTCTGTTCACATTAGAAATTACATGGATTTATGTAAGAAATAAGTTAAAAATATGAGAATTTTGTAGGTTGGGCATAAAGGAGAGACATCACAAGGATAGCAGGACTAATTGGAGTTATTTGAGAATATTAAGGTACCTTGAAATGTGAGACTGAGGAGAAATGGATTAAAAAAAACTTAAAAATCCTGCCATTTTCCTGATGATAAAATTATCCCATTGTAACCCCCTACAAAGGAAGGCCACTTTGAAGAGATGCTGTTTTACCGGAAACTTTAGGTCACCAGTTATATAGATATAGAGAAAGAGCATTCAGGGAAGAAAGAACAATACTGGGGATATAAAACAATGAAATCAAGAAGCTCAAAAAGGTCATACACTGAAGAAAGATTCTGATGTCATAAAATGAGATAAACAAGGGTCAACTCAGGACATGTACATCATAGTGAAGAGCTGAAATTTTATTTATGTCACTGATGAAACTGACCTTAAGAGAGCATTTGGAGCTACTTCTCTTTCAATTTAGATATGACATATTTTTCTTTTTGCCTTTACTACCATGAAGATAAGGAATATTAGGGTAGTCAAACTATTTCAAGGTCTTTCCAATAAATTCTCAGTTCTAGTATAGTCATACACTTGATACATTTTTACATGAAAATTTTGCCCTAGTACTTGTCCTTTGGTACCAAATAAACAGGCTAGAATTTGTTGGGAGTCAATTACCTTGTGACAAGCTACCCTTTCCCAGCCAAAAGAATTTGTTTGGTACTTGTCGTGCCTCCTGGAATGAATTAACAAGTACTGAAATACCACTGTAGTATAATTTTACTCCATACATATATATACTTTCGTTGTAATTTAGTTTTCATTGTAATTCTTAGTGCATTGTGTGTTTTTGTTAAATAACAAAACCTCTTTATTTCTGATTGAATTCCAGGACATAGAGGAAATTTTACATTTCTAAATAAAATGCACTTTTTTTATCTCATAGTATAATGACTTGATGAAGAAGAAGAGAATTGTAGAAAACGACAAATCCAAAATTCTTGCAACTATAGAAGACCTTGACCAGAAGAAAAACCAGGCCCTAAATATTGCTTGGCAAAAGGTACTTCAACCCCAAAATATTACCCTTTAATTATGTAGGAGGTAAAGATGAATATTACTTATCATCAGTGAAGTTATACTCCAAATCTGATACGGTTACTATGTGTTCGAATGAAGCATATGCTCACATTTTGGCTAAAACCGCATAGACTTTTAAATGCATTTTCTCTTGGGATTTATCTACTACTGGATTTGTGAAGCTAAGTCCAACTCATAGACTGCTACTGTAGTTCTTAAGTTATATTAACTTTCTAGTTGTCTCTGTTTCTTACTTTTACCTGGTTTTATAGGACTGTTTTACTTTTAAAGGGATTGCTATTTATTCTCTTTGCTTTTTATGAGATTGTAGGTTTTTATATTTGGAAGAAACCTTAGATCCTTTTTAATGCCTGCTAAACTCCAGTGGGCTTCTGCTTGAAGCTGGAAGGCAAGCAGTGTCTAGCTGTTGGAAATCAGAAACCCTCTTTTAAAGACTCATTTATTTCCACCATCCTTAGTTTTTCTTGTCCAGACTTAGGTATTCAAATATTAGTTCGCAGAATTTTTATAGCAAGATTCCTTTAAATAATTCTTTCATTTTTTAATTGACACACAGTAGTAGTTGTACATATTAATGGGGTACACTATAACATTTCAGTACATGTGCACTGTGTATGCAATCAGAACAGGGAAACTGGCATCAAAATCCTCTCTACTGGCTATTTTGAAGTAATTGTTCTCAACCAGAGATAGCCTACTAAGCTGCAGAACATTGGCTTTGTTCCTGCTGTCCGGCTGCACCTCTGTACCTGTTAACCATGCTCTCTTCATTCCCAGTTGTCCACACTTCAGGCTCTGGTGAAAACTATTCTACCTAATGTTTGTTTTAGCTTTAGCTTTCAAATAAAGTAAATTGTGCAGTATTTGTCCTTTCATGATCGACTTATTTCACTTAACATAATAACTTCTGGTTCCATTCATATTGATAAAAATTTCAGAACTTCATTCCCTTTATATAGCTAAATAATGTTTCATTGTGTGTGTGTATCATTTTTTTTTTTTTTACCCCTATATCTGTCAGTAGACACATAGGTGAATTTCATGTCTTGGCTATTATGACTTGTGCTGAAGTAAGCACATGAGCATTGGTATTTCTTTAACAAACAACTTTCATTTCTTTTGGCTGTATGTCCAGTAGTAGAATTAATGGGTTGGCAGTTCTTTTTCTACTTTTTGAGGAACCTCTGTGTTCTCCATAATGACTGTACTGATTTGCATTCCCATCAACAGTACACAAAAGTTGCCCTCTCTGCATACTTTCCAGCATTTCTTATTTTGGGGTTTTTGATAATCTGGGTGGAGACAATACCTCACTGTGGTTTAGATTTGCATTTGACAATTAGTGATGTTAAGCAGTTTTTCTTGGCCTTTTGTATTGTATGTCTTCTTTTGAGAAGTGTCTGGGTTATTTGTGCATTTTTAAAATTTGATTATTTCTTTTTGTGCTTTTAAATTGCTTGAGTGCTTGTGTGTTCTGGATGTTTTCCTTGTCAGATGAATATTCCACAGATATTTTTTCTGATTCCATA
>RJWT010047199.1:0-11334 GCA_004365215.1 Cuniculus paca | reverse complement strand
CACTATTCACTCCTTAAACTCTTCATTTCTGTTCTGCCCCAGGGCCTTTGCATGCACCACTCAGTGGAGAATCCTCCACTCCTCCCTGTGCCCTGCCCCATCTGCCACTGTCTCCCAGGCAGCTCCTCTTTTGAGGGGTTTCATCTCCTCAAAGCAAGGTTCCCCTACCTCTATCTCCTGACATCTGCCCAACCTCACACCACACGACCGAGGCTCCTCCATCATGCCCTGGCCTTGAACACCCTCTGTCACCTAGGGGCTCCGCAGATCCCACTCAGAAGCCAGCAGGGGATGAAGTGTGACAATGAGAGGCTTCACGCACTGCTGTCACCCTTTGCCCATAGGTTCATGGGATCCAGCCAGCAGCCAACCCCTACCTCCACCACACAGGGCAACAGCAGTCTCCCCGGCCTCACCCCCCTTCTCCCTCCATGACATCCCTACCAGGGGACACACCTGTCCCAACCACCAGCCCAGCAGGGTCTCAGGCGCCAAGAATCAGTCACCCTCTGGGTCCCTGGAGGGTAGCACAGGGTGGCACAGACGGGAGTGTCCGAAAGTCCGGGTGGCGGAGCATATGATGCCTCTTGCTGTCAGCTCACGTCACGCACGGTCCTTGTGACAGGTGCCCTCCCATGTGTGGGAAGGGGGACTCAAGGCCCAGCCTCAGGAAAGTGACCACAACACCCAGATCTTCGCCTGCCCTTCCCTCACCTGCCTGTAGGTGGCAGTTTCTATCCATGCGTGTCACTGTCAGGACCCCACTCGCTGCTGCAGGACTTGGGAAGTCACCTGTGCCCTGAGCCTCTGCTTTCTCACCTGTGAAATGGCCACATAACCTCTGAAGGATCCAGGGCATGGCAAACAAGTGGTGCTCGATAAGCATGAGTCCATTCCCTGGCACAGGAGTGAATTCATCAACAAAGCAGGACAGGACAATTGTCCCTGGAGCAACAGAAGCCTCTGCCTTGCCTTTTGGCTTCCCCTAGGTCACCTGGGCCTCCTCCAGTGGGAGACGGCAAGGCTGGACTTGGAGGGGACCTCACTCTTCCCTCCCTGAGGCACAGAGGGAGACCCGACCCCCTACAGGCAGTGATGTCACCTGCAGGTACAGAAAAACTGCGCCCTGGTCTCCAGGCCCTCAAGACAGCCCTGCCCTGGAAAGCACCCAAGACCCCACTGGTAGGGAAAGGGGACAGTCACCACGGATGACTCCTCACACCAGCAACCATGCCCACACGGATGACACATCCAAGTCACACAGGCATGTGCTGGAGGAAGCAGCAAGTTCTGGGGACACTGGGCACTTTCACGTGAAGCTAGAAAACAAGAGATGAGATTCTCTAGGTGACAATATGCCTAGAAAACTAACAGAACACTACAGACCGGACTGTCTGAGAATCAGAATCCAGCTCAAGAAAGCAGCCAGACACACAGGGACAAATACGGCAGGACTCTCCTCACAGGAGGTCCCTGCAGAAGCCACATCCAGAGAGCCCAGAAAGGTGGGTGCCAGGGTATGGGGGAGGGAGGGGCTCGTGTTGGATGGGGACAGCTTCAGCTTGTGGAGCTGGCTGGTGGCGATGGCTTCACAACACTGGGAAGGTGCTTAATGCCAGAGCTGCAGGCCCAGTCATTGTAAATGTCATGCTGTGAAACTTTAAAAACGCAGTGCAGCGTAGTAAGAAACCTGGGGCCCAGCACTTCCCGCTCTGGGAGCCCACCCTGCTGAGAGATGATGCCTGGCACACACAGGAGGCCCCACGCTTGCTGCCCCTCTGCCAGCAGAGGTCCCAGAGACAACCTGCGTGCCAGAAAGTAAACAACTGACGTTCAAGCCATTGGATCTCACGCAGGTGTCACAAGGAGTTAGATGCATGATGAGCAACCGCTTCTCTCTTGAGAGGAATGTGTGGCTGGCCTGGAGCATTTCAGGAAGGAGACCCAAGACCCTGTCATAGCCATTGTCCTGCAAAGGGGCCCAGCACAGGCCACAGAGGAAGGAAACTGACTTGTCTCTATTTACCCCTCTTGTATTCTGCATTTGTTTCTATCTGCATTTGTTTCTGCAGGTTTTGCCCATTCAAGAAACCTGGCCTATAAAATTGTTCCCTTATAAAAAGGTTCCGGAATTCCAAGGATTCTTCCCCTGTGATCCCAGGACAATGGGTCTCCCAAACAATCCCGCCCAGGGGTCATGACCTGCCAGCCAAGCCCCTCTGCTTTGAACCCTGAAGGACACCAGCTTAGGGAACACTGCGGAGGGACCTTTACTTGGCAGGAGATGAGGGTGCCTCCCTCCACTGAGCCTGTTTGAACAGGATGTTTGAGGGCCCTGAGCAAATAGCGCAAAAATACTGTGCTAGCACAGGGATGCCCCAGGTGGTGGCCTTCCGGCCGCACAGATGCCCTAATCTGTTTATGGGGTTTGTAAGGTGGACACAGAAGCCAGAATCCAGGGTTCAGCTGTCTTCTAGGAGCCCAGGAATGGGCCAGGATGGTGGAGAAGCAGCAGGAGCCACTGGGCTGGGCTCCTGCATGAGTCCTCCATGCAGCCCTGGGGTTGCCCTCTTGGAAACAACAGCCCCTCCCCTGCTCCCTCAGCACCTGGCTCTCAATCCCCACTGCCTGTCTGGCCTCTCCTGTCACCTCGCGTGTTCATTTGGGCACTGACTGTCCGCCCAGTCCCTAGCAGGCCCCTCACGGACTTGGTACCACCGAATCCTGTCCCAGAGGAGGCACCTGACCTCGGGCCTGGCCATCACCAGCTAGATGCCAGCCTGCACCCACGGCACTGTCCCTCAGCTCTGTGATAAACGCCCTGGTGTGTCTGGTCTCTGTCACTCTGCCTCACCTGCAGAGGCCACCCAGAACCAAGCCTCCCCAAGACACCCAGACCTGGGAAGACGCTGAGGCTGAGGCTGGGGGTGAGCAGCTGGGATTTCCCACCCCCTGAGCCTGGGGGTCTGGCCACACCCAGCAGGAAGAACTGCACCCTGGAGAAGCAGGGGGGCATGCCCAAGGTCACACACAGGACACAGGGTAATGGAGCCTCCACCCCTGCCTTATCTGAAAGTGGCCCCAGGATCCCCAAGGAGGGCAAGTTTCACAACCCTCTCCAGCATGCCCACCTGGGGACTGTGAGTTTTCTAAAGGTCCTGGAGGGAAAATGCAATACACTAAAATCCAAAAGAAAAACCACTAAACAAAAATGGAAAGACTTCGGACTGTGAGGCCGGGCATGGTGGTGCACGCCTGTAATCCCGGCACTCAGATGTTGAGGCAGAAAGATCACTGCAAGTTTGAGGCCAGTCTGAACTACAGTGAGTTCAAACCCAGCCTGAATTACAAAGCAAGACACTGTCTCCAAAAAACCCAAGTAATACTAAAATAAAATAAAACTGGGGCTGTGGGCAGGGCATGACCTCCACGGGAGAGCATGTGCTTCTTATGCAGGAGGCCCAGCTGAAAACTGAATTTTGACCCCTATACCACATCCAGAAACAAACTCCAGATGGACAGAAGATCTAAACACAAAAGGTCAGACAGTAAAACATCTAGAATATAATGACATAAGGAAAATATGACAAGAAGGTAAACAAAGATTTCTTACACAGAACATGAAGTGCACTAGCATAAAAGTGAAGATCAGCCAGAGGGGGAGGTGCATGCCTGTAATCCTAGTACTCTGGAAGGCTGAGGCATGAGGATCACAAGTGTGAGCCCAGCCTGGGCAACTGAATGACTCAGCAAGACTCTGACTCAAAATATGACAGAAAAAAGAAAAGGGCTGGGGATGGATATTGCTCAGTACAAAAGCCCTGAGTCCAATTCCCAGTAAAGATAAATAGACAAGAGTTCGCTACAATCATGAGTTTGTGCTCCTCACACAACATCTGTGATGGATTCATCAGAAAGCACCAAGTGAGTGGGAAGACAAGGTCCAGGATGAGATGAGACACTTGCAAGCCATGGGCAACTCCACAGGGTCAGCAGCAGCGAGGCAGGGAGGCCTCATCCTAAAAATGGGCGAATAGCAGCAACATGTCACATGCAACAGCCAGATGAACACACACTTGGCACCCTAACTTTGTAGAGGACGCGTAAAACCACCAGGGAGACCAGTATGAAAGGCAAGGTGGCCCCCAGGACAAGCCGAGGTGTGGGGCGACCCGCACTCGCACCCACTGCTGGGACTAGCAGTGACAGGTGTGGCAGAATCCGGTAACACCAACACCCGCTCTGATGTGTGGGTCCACTACAGGGGCCCAGGCATCCCAAGACACACACAGGATCACTCCCAGCTACTGCACCCATCGTGGCTCCAAACCCAAACCCAAAATCACCCGAGCGTCTGGCAGCACCCGAGTAGATCAATAAACTGATTTATTCCTACACTGAAACAAGAAAGAGCAACTGTAATTGCAGCGTGCAATTTAACTGCCATTAACTGTGTTCACAGCGATGGAACTGCTTTGTGCAACATGCTGATGAGGCTCGGATATATTATCTCACGCTAAAGAAGCCGAGATTGCAGTGCGTCGTTCCCACCCTACAGGACAAATTTACCAACAGGCAGGGGGGACTGATAACTCCGAGTGAGTTTCAGTGGGTAGGAAGATGAGGCCTCACTGGGAAGAGGCAACTGGGACATGCTGAGACTTCAGACTGGTTTTGATCCGCTGGGGGCAGCACCCAAGGATCACACAGGCAAGATAACCTCATTGAGCTGGTCTACTAACCACACATTAAAAGGAGTAGCTATATGATTGTGGGTTACAAGACACTCAAGAGTGTGTAGATTATGCCTCAGTAGAAACTCGCAGAAAGGAGCAAACCCAAGAGTTATTAAAAGTAAACAAGTAATAGCTGATCACCCTCAATGAGATACTACTTATATTATAGACAGCTAAGTTACGGAAAAATATTATAAGCAGCCAAGACAGGGCTAGGCCCTTGAGGGAGTCAACAGAAAAGATGAAAACACATTACAACTGTCGCCAGAGGCACACCAGTTGGAGGCCAGGCCTCAAGATAAAGATGGAATGACCACCCTACGTGCTTCCCCAAGGGATAAATGGCAACATATGGTCAATCAAGTCTAGATAGACATCAATCACCTCAGTGATTGACCAAAACCTCTGGACCCATCCCTTCCTAAAAAATTCTTTGTTCTTTCCATGTACACTTGCTATGTGACCTGCTTCCCCACTGGATCAATATTACCTAAGCAACTGTACTTTGATTGGTTGATCATAGCTTTAGCTCACATTGTACCCACCTCATGATTTTGTTCTATAAAACTTCCTTTAAAACTTCCTAGGCTCATTAGCAACCACCTTGTGTCCCCTCCTGTCTCTCTCAGGAGCTTTCTCTCTCAACAAAATTTCCTACTCTTAACCTCTGTTGTCTCTTAAAATTCGTTCTTCAATTTTGGGGAACACAAACTTGGCGTATGAGACATCTAACAGGTTGAGTTATATTTATTTCCTCTATATAAACTAAATATCCTATTTACTTTTATGAAATGAGCTACACAATAGTTTGAGGACAAGTGGAGAGATACTAACGTGGTCCAAGTATCAGATGGCATTAAAGAGTTGATAACTGTGTTACATGCAAGATAATGGTATGTGGCAGTAATATGGGAGAATGTCTTGATTTTTTTAAAAGATTAACATCAAGATTCAAATGTTTCCAGCATACATGCATGCTATTTATAGGTGTGTACTCTGCACACATGT
Source organism: Cuniculus paca (assembly GCA_004365215.1). NCBI lineage: Eukaryota > Metazoa > Chordata > Mammalia > Rodentia > Cuniculidae > Cuniculus > Cuniculus paca. The sequence continues at coordinate 5,590 of RJWT010047199.1, read as the reverse complement.
ATGTAACTATATATGCATCTACACAACCCTCTATACCCTCTGGCTCTGCATCTGTGGATTCAACCTACTCAGTACAGAAAAATATTTGTACTTCCATCTTTACTGGTGTTTCTCTTATCACTATTCCATAAACAATCTACTATAACAAGTATTTATGTAGCATATGCATTGTATTAGGTGTTACAAATAATTTAAAGGTGATTGGAATATAGGTGTCCAAATTTACAGCTTTCCTGACTGAAGAGGAACTGTCTGGAGCCATACATAAAATATTTAATATAGTTAATGTATAAAAATTCCTTTTGATATTTTAACTTACTGAAATTTTTATTAAATAACACAAATCAGGAAAAAGGAACTTCTGGTGGGAATATAAACTAGTACAACCACTATGGAAATCAGTACGGAGATTCCTCAGAAAACTAAATCAGGAATTTCATTTGACCCAGCTGTTGCCCTTCTAGGAATCTCCCCCGAAGAGTTAAAGACATCATATTATGTGCTCGATGCACACTCATGTTTACAGCAGCACAACTTATAATAGCTAAATCTTGGAAGAGGTCCGTATGTCCATCAGTAGATGGATGAAGACAATGTATTTACACACCATGGAGCCCAACTCTGCCATCAAGATACACTTGAGAACTTGTAGGAGAATGGATGCACCTCAAGACCATAATGTGAAGTGAAATAAATCATAGATGCACAAGGTGCAATATCTATCACATATAAGAAAACCAAATTATAGGGCAACCCACTCGGGACCCCTGAGCTTCTCTCTCAGACAGAAGCTTTCTTTCTCTCAATAAATATATTCTGCTCTTAACCTCCATTGTTCCTAAAATTCATTCTTTGACTTTAGAGAACACGAACTTGTTCCGGACATCTAGCAGGTTAGGAGTTTCATTCCCTTATATCATTTGGAGGTCTTCCAGCTAGATCACTGGATGGAGACATGGGAAACTCAATGCCAGAGCCCCTTACTCCTTTGGTTTGCATCTGTAAGCACTGGAAGATGTTCAACCCTTCCATATTGAAAAAGCCATTTGACGTTTCTCTGCATGCGTGCATGGCCTACCTACCCCATAGAGCCAAATGGAATGCAGAGGGAGTATTAATTACGATGCCATTTTACAACTAGAGGTATACTATAAAAAGAGGGAAAGTGGTCAAAATTAGCTCATGTTCAAACTTTTTTAACATTAAGAAATAATTCTTATTTATGCTCTAGGTATAATTATAAGCCTTATGAGACTGTCCCCATTCATAGGTCTCTTTCTCTCAATGACTTAAAGCAAATTAAGCTAGAACCAGGAAAATTTTTAGATGACCCTGATAAGTACATCATCTTTAGAGGATTTACTCAAACCTATAAACTAGATTGGAAAGATGTAATGCTAAACTTCTAGGGAGAGACAAGCAGCATTACAAGCTGATATTTCCTTTGGAGCTGAATTCATATTGTTAATTTTAGAAAGCCAGAAGACTGACAGCCAGGGGAACCACCAGTTCCCACCCAAGACTCCTACTAGCCTGGCAACCAGACAGGAGATTAAAACAGGAGACATTTTCAAGTGTGTGTTCTTGAAGGTCTAAGAAGGACAAAGACCAAGGCTTCTAGTTATTTTAAATTGTCAGTTATTTTTCAGGAGAAAGATGAAACCCCCTCTGACTTCTTAGATCATTTGTGAGAGGTATTAATAAAACATACTTCCCTAGATCCTGATTCGATAGAGGGACAAATTATTCTTAAAGGTAAGTTTATTACCCAGTTAGCCTCAGATATTAGAAAAAGTTACAAAAGATAGCCCTTGCTCCAGATAGTTCACTTGATACTTTAGTAAAAACTGCCTCCTTAGTATTCTATAATCAAGACTGGGAGAAAGCCAAACAGAGAAAACAAAGACCAAAAAGTAGCTGACCTCGTTGCAGCCTTAAAAGAAACAGACCTTAAGTCTGATTCTCAGGGCTCCAAGAAGAACTCAAGGACTAGACCCAGCTGCTACAACTGGGGAAAGCCAGGCCACCTTAAGAGGGACTGCCTTAAGAGGACCCCCAAGCCATGCCCTAATTGCAAAGGCTGGCACTGGAAACAAAGCTGCACTCTGAGGCCCAGACCCAGAGCTCAGATTGGACTCCCCAGCTGGTCCAGCAGGACTAAAGGGCCTCCGGGCACTCATCTCCTCCCTCTGGCCAGACTGTCGTCTCTGCCTGTCATCTCCATGCAGGAGCCCTGAGTAATCACAAGAGGTAAAAACCAGCCGACCACTGGACGTTGGCACATGTCTCTTTGTCCTTCTCAACTCTGGTCTTCCTTCAAGGCACTGGACCTCACTAAACAGTCACCAAAATACACATTGCTTAAACTGTAATTGGGATAACTCTCTCTTCACTCATTGCTTTTAGTTAAGCCCAACTCCAATCCTGGAGAGATTGTATCCTGTCTAAATGCTGTAATAGATGTACGTAGGATGCCAACCATTCAAAATGATGCTGAGCCTGATTTTTTCAAATACAGTACATATTGTTGTTCATATATAAAAACTTAAGAGAGTTTTTCATTGGTCAAAATAATGTATTTTGGTTCTTTGTATGTCATAAAAATGTAGAGATAATTATAACTAAAATTATAGGGATTTATGACAAAATGTCAGACTCCATTAATAAAGGAACCTAAGAGTCAATCAGTTACCATTGCCATCCTTTAGAAACAGTGTCTAAACCTACCTGTCAGCTCTAATGCTCATGCTTTGATTATACATGCCTTTGTATACATACTTTGATTATACATGCTTTGATTAAAGTTTGTTCTTGCCTAGAAGGTGCCAAACCCCAAGGCATCATACAGATGAAATCGATAACATATGCTAGATTCCTTTCAGATTCCGTGCATTAGGATTCACCAGATCTTGTCCAGAGAAAAGGTTATGTGACGCACATTGAGGCCTTAACTAACTATACTCAGCGGGCCTTAAATGACACCACAGCTGGTCTCTCTCTCCTAAATAAAAAAAAAGTAAAATTAATAAAACAGACCAAATTGGATAGCGTTAGACATTCTAACTGCAGTACAGGAAGATATTTGTACAATTATAAAAACTAAATGTGTGTATATTCCTGATCCTTCTATTAATATCTCAATAGCTGTTCAAGATATTAAACGACAAATCAGGCTCTAAAATTTCCTGAACCTTATCCTTATTCTCCTTATAGAAAGCCATTACTAGCTTTTCTTGGTGGAAATCTTTAACTGTACACATAATTATCCTAATAATTCTATTATTTGGCCCTGGCATACTTAACTGTTTCTTTGCCTGTGTCTCCCTCAGACTTAAAGCTGTACACCTACCCAAGATGAAAATGCCTGGTGTCTATTGAGGGTCTTTAGATAGAACCTCTGCAGATTATCCCTGACTGCCGCTCAACAACTACGACCCCCTTCAGCCTGAAGAAGCCAGATTGATCATCGCCATTACTCCCTCAGTAGTTCGGGTTACTTCTTCAGAGGGGGGGATGTTACAGGCAGCTGAGTTAGTTAGAAATATTATAAGCAGTCAGACAGGGCTAGGCACTCAAAGGAGCCAGTTCAAAAGACCAGATACCTTGCAACCTTGGAGGAGACAGACACCTCCTGCTGTGGGCCAGATCTCAAGACAAAAGATGAAACAAATGCAACCACACCCTAAGTATAAATATCAGGGATTGATATTCTAAATAGATATGGATCACCTTGAGGAAGCCAGGAGTCACCATCCCAACCCCTACAGAAAGAGTCACTGCTCTTTAAGCTTGCCTGCTTGCTATGTGACTCACCTGCCCATTTGATCCAAATTTAATCAATTTTACCTGAGCAATTAATGTTATTGGTTGACTATATTTCTGTCCCACCTCATGACCTTCTGCCTCTCAAGTTCCCATTTTTTCCCCACCGTGGTCCCATCTCACTTCGTGGTTTTGCTCTATAAAAGTCCCTAGAAAAGATAAGTCTTTGGCAACCCACTCAGTACCCTTCTGTCTCTCAGACAGAAGCTTTCTTTCTCTTTAATAAATACATTCCACTTTTAAAAAGAGAGAAAGAAAGAAAACCATATTATAAATAAAGAGCAAGATACCAAGACATAGGAAGTAGAGAAACTGATCTTTCTCAAGGGGTAAGGGGATGGATAGATGGGGGAGGGGGAGGGAAGGGAGGGGAGGGGATGAAAAAGGAAGGAAGATGTGTTCTGTACCAGACCAGCATCACACAAGGAATGTGAACGGTACGCACTACAAGCATGGACTGATAAAAACAAAAGTTTTAACTTTTATAAAGTTCAATAAGAAAGCTCACATGGCTGCTTAATAAACACCTGTCTTCCCAGGCACACACGTATGTGAGCAGAAGCACTCTTAGCAGTCATCACTGCGTCCTAGTGAGGGGCGAAGCCGTGCAGGTGTATGTGAAGTCTGACCACAAGCGTCCCCATGTGGGTCAGCGCTGCACCTTGCTGTCCCATGTCACTGCCAGTGCTTGAGCACCATGCAGTCAACCATGAAAACACCACTAAAAATCACATAATGCTAAAAATATATGGCCTCATGGGGCCAAATTCCCAGGGCCAGCTGTCCTGTGTCCTGGGTTTAAAGTTCACAGAAGGATATGTGTAGGCTCTGCACGAATACTATGATCGCATACAGGGGCTTGTGCATCCTTGAAGTCTGGCACTCAAGGAGGCCCCTGGAAATAATTCCCTGCAGACACTAAGGACCAATGACGTGTTCATATATACCCATATGCACATATATATATATATACCTGTGCGGGTCTCAAACAAGAGAGGGACTGGACAATAATGGGGTTGGGACTTTTTGCAGTGCCCCTCACCTCAAACAGCCCCAATGGGTCAATCCCAGCTGCCTGCTATGGAGCAAGGTACCAGAAGGTATCTCGGGGTGTCAGCTGCTGTGACCGCAGAGCCCCATCCTGAAGAGGATTCCATGAAGGCCCCAGCACTCAGCTTCCGGCTATTCTAGGAAGTTGACAGAGGCAGTAGCTGAGCAGTGAGATGACCCAAGGACAAAAGAACAAACCTCACCTTCCTGTGATTTTGTAAATTCTCCTCCACTAAGAAACTATTTCTGAGTCAGGCCTGGTGGCGCACACCTGTAATCCCAGCACTCAGGAGGCTGAGACAGGAGGATTGTTCCAAGTTCAAGATTAGGCTGCGCTACAAAGTGAGCTCAGGGCCAGCCTGAATGGCATAGTGAGACCCTGTCTCCAAAAGACAAGGTGCAGGGATTTAGCTCAGTGGTGTAAGCGCCTGCCTGGAAAGCATGAGGTCGTAAGTTTGATCCTCGGTGTGGCAAAAAATAAAAAAAGAAACTATTTCTGCACAAACTGAAGTTGCATGGAATTCTGCTAGTTGGTATAGTGTTTTGTATTTTTTATGGGTGAATCTTATGACCAAATTCTCTGTACCATTTATTTATTTTAGTTTAATGCAATTCCCAGGTCATTATGCACACAGTTTAATAAGAGATACTTAACTAGGATTTAATTGTGAGAGAGATGAAAACACTGTTTGGTGTGTGTGGTGCTGGGGATCAAACC
>RJWT010047198.1:0-11337 GCA_004365215.1 Cuniculus paca | reverse complement strand
ATGATTAGTATCTGGTGATGTCCCACTCCCTGCTTTGCATATACTGCCTTGTTGCTGTGTCCTCACATGGCTTAAAATTGAAGGGCCAAAGGGACTAGCAAATGTCCTTGAGCTTTTTTCCCTGAGTGCCTATTAGTTACACAGAATAATAGGTTGTGTTTCAGCATATTTGTAGATGGATATAGAATGTTTGGATCATTTCTACTGTCTCATTACTCTTCTTGCTCTTCTCACTGTCATTTCCCGATTGTTCTTTAATAGGCCCTTGCCTATTTTCATGCAATTTAGAATATTCAATGTTATTATTTATAAATGCATTTATTTATTTATAGAGTCCACATATGGATAAAAATATGAGGTATTTGACATTCAGAGTATAGCTTATTTCACTTAACATAAGACAGCCTAAAATGATCTAAGGAGATTTTTGCCAGGTATTCTTCTAACAGAAGGTTACTGTTCAATGGGTAAAAAGAATTTGTAACAATCCACAGGAAGAAAAATGTCGCAAATAATGCAATCAATGAATTAACAAAGGAATTGAATGGACTTCTGGGAAGGTGGAGTAAAAATGGTCAATAAACCTGGGTGTCCATCAATATAAGAATGGATAAAGAAAATAGAATACAGAAGCACAAAATAAAAAACAAGAAAATCATATCATTTGCAAGAACCCATTATAAAACTATTGATTCCATTTCTGGGGACTCTTCCCTCATGATTTAATGACTGTCCCCACCTCTTATCACTGTCACAATGGGTTCTTCATTCCTGATTATCAATTTTGAGTGGCAATATGCATTTAAACCTCACTGGGGAATGGGGGAAATGTATACAATAGAATAGTACCCTACAAGTTTAATATGTTAGTTCATTAATCTGAAACTATGAAGAAGAGAAAAAAATGACTAAGAGATGCAACATCTTAAGCAGTCCAAGCATGTGGCTTCAAATTTTAATTTCAGTGGCTACAGAAAAATGGCATTTAACAGATCTGAAAATGTTAGTAGCTGAAAAGATGATGGCTTTTGCAAGACACCATGAAAATTTGTGAAGTTTATTTTTTCTAATTTGCCGTGGTAGAAGAAAGAATTTATGTAGAGGAAAATAGTCTTTCTGAAAAAGCATTTATATTGGAGACTTGATGTATGCATAACATCTTCAGCCTAGTTTCTCAAGAAGATTTGAAGACTAAAATTTAGCCTACAAAGAACGAAGTTCCCAACAGATCATAGGATGATAGCATCTATGTTTCCTGTCATCCAGTGCGGGATTAAACGCCCAAATTTAAATCCAGTAAATTGTGTTCTGCTCTTAGGTCACAGAAGAAACTGTAAAGGGGCTGATCTGTCTCATGTCTATTCCCAGGTATACCTGAGCATTAGAGCATGTTAAATGAAGTTCAATATTGCTACATTATGTTAATCACAGAATCATTGTGCAAAATTTTAGACTTCAAGTTTTCACTATTGTATTAACGTGTAGTAGTCAAGTTTGTGGTAAACAGCACCCAGATTTCCTTCTTCAAATATCTTAACTACAATAATTTTTTAATACCACATGAAATAAAATATATTGGTTTCACCAATTTGGTCAACCCTTAACTCAATACATATCCATACTCAGCCTAAATTAATTCTTTTTGCTTACCTGATATTTGGGTTTAGTCATAACAATTTCTCCCTACTTTTATGTTCTGTACAATTTCTCTTCCTGGTATTTTACTTACTGAGCAGTATATCTTCATCAACTGAAGGTAATTGGTGAAGAAAACAAAATTATTTTACTTGTTCATATAAAATTCTTGATCATGAATCTCAGGTGGCCTCCCGCAATTCAGAAATCATAAAACATTTTTCAATTCTAATAATGGTTTGATATATTTTTCTCAAATTGCTAATACATTTTGTCTCATCTCAAGTCTCAGCTAATTATATATATGCATATATATGATTATAGTAAAATTTATTTTAAAGACATCCTTTTTCAAAATCTGTACTGTAATCATTATTTATTGATTTTGTAGAAACCTGTTTCTATCAGAGATGTCTTCTATAGTTTAAACAGAGGGAAAAAAACACATTTTAAAATTCCTGTATTATTAACATAAGAAAAACTTTTTAGCTTTTTTCCTGACTAAATATTTGTCTTTGATTATGAAAGATATTTCCACTAAAACTCTAGATTTACAATTGTTTTTGTTTTAAGAACTTTAGTATAACATACCATTTTTTGATAATGTTTATTGTTTATTTGCTATAACCATATTCATTCTAACTGGATTCATTTTTAGAACATTTCCTTTCTCTCATCTTTCAGAGTTTTAAAATATTCTATTTATTTTTGTACAATTGGATTATAATATATAGCTGCAGTTTTCTTTGCACATATACTGCTTTGCATGGGCTGGATTTCATAGACATCTGAGTTGATGTTTTTTATCAAATAAAAAATTCTAAAACATCTCATCTACAATATTTTAAAGCCAATTCATTATCTCACATTTTAGTTTTTGATTCCGTGTGCCTGTTAGAGTATGTGATATTGTCTCACAGGTTTCAGACGGTCTCTTCCCATTCTTGTTTTTCCATTTTCTTTTTACTTTTTAATTAAATTTTATTTGTGTTTTCAACTTCATTCAATTATTTTCTCTACTGATAAGTCAAAAACAATTTATTTGTTATATAACGCTTTTTAAGCATTTTGATTTAACGCTTTAAATTTCTTTAAGTTAATTTTATTTTTTCTTGACACAATGCTAGCCCTCTTTATCCACTAGATCCTTTAATGTGCTAATCTTGGGAATTTTAAGTCCATATTTAATGATTGTGAAGTCTGCGTCCTCTCACTGCTTTCTTCTTGTAACTTTTCTTTCTAGATGATGTATTTAACAGTCTTGCTATTTCGTGCTTTGTAATTTATTTTTTTAATTGAATGCCAGATATTTTTGACAAATAACATTTGAAATTCAATTGGATAATATTTGTACACAGAAAATTGCAGGCCTTCTTTTCTGTCAAGATGCAGTTTTAAGGAAGTGCAGTCTGTGTTGAAAGAACTCAGGTTAGGATAATGTGATGACAATGGTAATGATGACGATCTTTCTTGTTTCAGATTCAGCTCATTGTATATGTCAAACTATTTGAATTCGGAAACAGCAGCTTATATTTTCTAAGCCATTTTTCAGTCTATCTTATTGCCTTCAACATTGTTCTGTTCCTTTGGTGGTATTTTTGCTTTTATTGTTATTATTCTTATAAGTCCAGTTTCGTAACTTTTATTTTACATAATACCCATCATTGTGTTTACAGAAAATGGTAGTGAATGTGTAAATTGACTGCACCATCTTGGCTTAAGGAACTATCTATTTATTTTTAACTATTATCTTTCTAATAAGCTCAACAATAATTTTTCCAACACATTTTTCAACACACGCACAGAGCCTACACATAGTGTTACAATGCTGTAGAAAGGCAAAGACAGATGGAAAAGCAGAGTAAATAAATGCTGATTATAAATCGTGTTTGCTTATCTTTCTCACTTCCTCTTTACTAAGGAATGGATGAGAATATGGGGAAAAAATTCCTAGTTAACCTTTTTAACTTACATTAGACTTTTGACTCAATTCGACTACCCAGGGTGTCCTGGATAATTTAGATAATGTCTGTTTAATACTTACAGTGTAATTGGCTTTTTAATTTCCCAAATCTTCCATTACATGAAGGCAGAAATGTAAGAACTCTCATGGGCAACTTATAAAACAACTAAATCCTGATAGAAGGTAAGACCTAAGCAAGGAAAGAAACAAAAGACAGTAAATTAAAGTAGATAGAGTGAGTGGGGTTTTTTTTCTTACCAAATAAATTAGTGTCAAAGTCTTTTGCTGTTTTTGTACCAAATTTTGCTTCTGATTTTCTGTAATGTGTATCTCTTTAGTAGCTTGAAATTAGAGCAAATCCCTTTTCTATCTGAGTGTAAATGTCATAATCTTGGTTACATAAAATTTTCATGATTTTAAAGGGTTTTTAAATCACAGTAAAAGATAACAGGCCACAATGAGATGCTCTGTTTAACATAACTCAGTCTTTTCTGGCTGCAAAAACATGATAGGCACTAAGACTGTAAGCTGGTTTAAGTGAAACTTGTCAATGAGTGTGCAAAAGCTAAGCAGCCATTGTTAAATATCTACGTTTGCCTTTGGTATTCCTTCTGTTATTGTTTTATCATTTAGTATCCAGAGGTCTGCTTGACAATGATACAAACTTTACTAAATCAGTACGAGAAAACCATTTCTTGCAATGAGGAAACCTGAATACGTGTATCTCTGATTATGAGAGTCTCTTACCTTGTATTAAGATGTTTTGCCTTTGGTAAATCAAAAGTTGTATATGTCAACATATTATCAATAAACAGCAGTACAGAGGGCAAAGAAATCATCAGGTAACACTGTGAGAGAAGAAATTCTTTAATAGTGGATGAGTGTACAGGTTAACTAAGTGCATTAAAAATACAAAGGCATAAACTCAGTGTAGTAGCATGCAAATAAAAGTTACCACATGTTCTAATTTGACATAAATTTGCTATTAAGATAAATAATCTTGTAAATATATGGCCTTTAAATATTTTCCTTTTCTTGTTTATATTAATCTGTTTATTTATTAATATTTAATATTTATTTATTTAATATTTAATATTTATTTATTATTAATGTAATATTTAATATTTATTTATAATAAATCTAATTCTTGTTTATATTAATTTAAGTATTGTTCATGGAAAAGGATGTATTTGAAATAAAATATTATGAATCACTCTATCCTAGTTTACATTTTCATTTTTCTATATTAATCTTGTGACCACTGTGAAAATGAAAGAATGTTTATAGAAGTAACATTGTTCTTAGGAATAAATGATTAAATTATGTTCTATTTTTGATAGTACAAAATATAAAAGCATCTGTCTCTTTGAAGACAAATCAGTGTTTTAGTCACAAAACATAAATTTTGAACTGTTATTTGATTTTTCTCTATTGTACATTTATTACTCATATAGTTTAAAGGGACAATTTTCAGTTCAAGAAAAATACAGCAAAGAGGTTTTGATCTTACAATTTGTTTAGTGAAGGTTTTGATCTATTTAGAATAGGTCACGGTAAGATAGTCATAATGGCTGGGGATTTAGCTCAGTGGCCTAAGTGCCTGCCTAGCAAGCATGAGGTCATGAGCTTGATCCCTGCTGCCACAAAAAAGAAAGAAAGAAAGAAAGAAAGTAAGAAAGTCGTAATGGTAGTTGTTAGGTAGTTGGAAAATTTGTTTAACAATAAGATTTCTATTATAACCTCATATATATGTATTTGAAAAACTTTCTAAAATATACAGGCGAATAAAATTTTTGAAATTATGTTTTGGTCTTGGTTTAGATTAGTATTTTAAAGCTTCTTTTTCTTAACTTCTTGGTATAAATTACTCATTAGTCATTATCATTTTGATTTTGCTTTTCTTGGAGCTTTCCTTCTTTGTGTCACCCACTACTTATTCTTGGTAATAGATAGCTTAACTCCATTTTTAAGAACTATAGAATTTCATTTGATACCATAAGTGGAAATATCACACAGATTCTGCCAACTTTCAAGGAATTACATCTGGATACACCCATCATAAAGTGAAAAGATTTTAAGTTAAAAAGATCTTAATTTGAACATGTATTTAAATAGGATGCTTCATCTACTGGGCCTCATAATTTAGTACAGCCAACATTAAGTATACTCAGAACAGTTAGGCCAATTAGCCAATTGTTTTGGAAAGATAACCTACCACAAAGGCTATTTTGTAATAAGGTGATGATTACCTCATATAATTTATTGAATACCTGTATCCAAAAAGCATTGACAGTGCCCTGTGCTGTAGCACATCTGTCCCCCTCCTTCTTCTGTGGACTGCAGCTCACTACTCTTGTCTAGTTCTTAAGCAAGCCTTGTACTGCAAGATGACAAGCTGGACAAAGATCAAAATTCAAAATTCCAAGTAGTTTCTACTGAATGTGCCTTGCTTTTATTTCACCGTAAAGTTAAAAAAATAAGTCAAGCCATTGTAAATGAGAGACCATCTGTAATGCCTCAACAAAACAAAATATGTAAATGTAGTTCTCCTACTCTTTGATCAGTGATTTAGAACTACAAGACACTTTCTTGAGATTTCTGACTTTTTCCATGAGCTCTATCACACAATTTCAGTCATTCTAATGGTAGTTCACAAAGGAAGGAGGGAGAGGGATGGCAGCAGTAATTGTAAAAATAAATAAAAGTTTCCCTTCAGGCTTCAAAGTAGTGTGTTGCATTGTTTTCTTTTTGTCAGAAGTGTTTCAGTGGCCACTTGTAGCAGTAATGTTTGAGTGGCAGCCATGTGGGCCAGGGAGGAGTCCAGAAGTCAACCTGTGCCTTCCTGTGAGTCACTGACAGTCATGCAGGCTAGGAAGAGAATCAAGAAACCAGCTCATGCCTTCGCATGAGCCAGAGGTAGCCATGCCGGCCGGGAGGGGAACCAAGAAGCTAACTCATGCCTTCCTGTGAGCCAGCAGCAGCCATGCTGGCCAGAAGGGGAACCAAGAAACCAGTCCATGCTTTCCAATGAGTCAGCAGGCAAGCAGGCTGGGAGACTAACAAGCAAAGCTGCCCCACCCACCCCTGTAAGCAACCTGCTGATTCTGAGGAAATCTGGCTGAGATGATAGCAACTGAAGTAATAAATAAATAAATAACATAATGCTTATGTTGCTTGATTGAATGTGCAAGCCTAAAGCTGGTAGTCTGAGCATGTATTTGGAGGATAACAGTATGCATTATAGCACCTGTAGGGAATTTCTTTCTGTCTTGTTTCTTAAATCCAATGTCTTTTCCATTTTATTCTTTTATTTTTGTAGCTGGTAACCCTAGTAACTATTTTGCAGATAACATTATGCAATATAAAATGATTGTTAAATTTCTATCAGCTTGTTTTGAAGTCCTGTATCATTATTGTTGTTTTTTTGGTGTTGCTGTTGTCATTTTACTTTCGCTGTGTTATTTATTTATTTTATTTTGGTTTGTTTACTTCTTGATCTGTTTTGTCTTTAAAACAAAAAAGCAAAAAATAAAACAAAATAAAATGAAATGAAATAAAAATAAAGCACATGTTCAGATTTTCCTGTATCTCGAGTCAAATCATCAACGGAAAAACCATTTGGGAATGGTTGTCAGATTAGCCAAAGATTTTCCTCTTCCTGAAAATTCACTTCAGTGTGGATTTTTTTTTGTCATTTCTTGTGTAATAAAACATTCACTCCTTAGGCAAATTCACTCACTTCAGTAATTTTTATGTGACTAAATCCATACCTAATCTTTAAGTTCTATGGATACCAAAAAGACTTACTCCACAAAATAAGACATGTACTATCAGTTATAGCACAAATCTCAAAGTACACCATTCTGAATGCTTGCCAAAAAAGTATCACTCTTGACTTCTATGATATACATACAAAACAACAAAACCCACCCATGCACACCACATCCAAACTGTGTGGATTTTTAAATGAAATAACTCTTTGAAGCCCAAGCCCTTTGTGATTGATTAACCCTTACCCCTTTCTCATCATGACCTAATTATTAAACCTCTCAAGTAATTTTCTAAAACTATTGTCTGTTTCTTTCAACAGATGTATTTACACTAATACAGGTCTTGATTTTCTGGCACTAGAATTATTCTGAAATTCAGTGTTCCAAATATATAGTACCTTTATTCTCCAATACTCTGAAAAAACTATACAGGTATAGTTTGAAAGTTGAAGTGCAAAATACTGCTCAATTGATCACACTTTAATTGATTGTTATTACTGTGTACAAATTCTTCCTTATTGCATTTACTACCCCATTTAGACAGTTATTTGTCATTATTCTAGTCAGGGAGAGCTAACTATATGCAGTTAGAGGAAAGTTTGTGCAAATTGTTGTAAAAAAAAGTTATGCATGTTTTCATCTTTTTTTTTTTTTTTTTTGCGGCACAGGGGACTGAACTCACGACCTTGTGCTTGCCAGGCAGGCGCTTAGACCGCTGAGCTAGATCCCCAGCCCTAAAAAGTTAAGCATGTGTAGCATACATTTTCCCAATGCTGAGACACAGTATTTGACTCTTACAACATAAAGGAAGGAATGTTGCTTTTGATTCATGGTTTCAGAGATTTAAGTTCATGGTGGATTGGTTCTTTTGGTGTAAACCTGAAAGGGGCACAGAATATCATAGCAGAAGGGAATGTACGTCCTCAGTACAGGAATCCTTGGGAGATATTACATATTTAAAAAATAGCACCTTGTACTTTCATAATTATCTGTCTGTATCATTCAATTTATTCTGTAAGATCCATTTCTTTTGTGTTATAAGATTGGTGTTTATTCTGTCCATAAAAATTGCATTCTGCTTACTTGCTTAACAATCCAACTTGCCTCAATTTTATTAGATAAGTGTATAATTTATTTAACTTCTGTTTCTTGTCCTTGAATACAAATACCTTCAAGGTAGTATATCTTTTATGTTTCTCAATCTTTAAACCTGAGATGCTTATATTGAATGCAGTATGCATTGTGTAGAATATCAGCTGACCATCAAGTTGTTAACAATTAGTACAATTGATAATTTGGTAGCTCTGTTCTGTACATCAGGAAAAACCAAGCTATTATAACAGAACTGATATGGTACCTTTAAAAGTATTATAAACTTGTTTTTTCCTTTTTCTCATAAGAAAGAAATGGAATGTTATACTTTTACCTCTTGGAAATCATAGTGTAATCTGCACAAAGCTGTCCAGGCTATATATTTGGACAATCTAAGACAAAAAATTTAAAACATACTGCTTGTCAATTTTCTATGAGAATGGGTTTTGCAGTTGTGATGCCCTGAAATATATGTTGTCATCAAACTTTTAACAATGTGCTAGTTAAACCACTAGAATATGTCAGTGCTTTAAATAATGACAATTTATGCCCTAATCAATATCCTAATAAGGATCAGAAATCTAACCTCTCCTCCATTGTTGTAATAATCAAGTGCTGTAAAATATCAGTACTTTCTTGTTATGGTTTATATTTAGACTCCCCCCACCCCTGCCCTAAGACTCATGAGAGAGCAGGAGCAACTCTAAAGGTGACTGGATTGTGGGAGCGTCATAGCCGGCTTGCTCTGGGAGATGGGCTCTGATCTCAGGCGAAGGGTCACTGGAGGGCGTGGGCTGAAGGGTTCATCTTGCTTCCTGCCTCCAGTATATCCCTGCTTGTGCCAGGCTACACTCCGACGAGTCCCTGTGCCATACCACACTGCATTACATGTCCGCTCACTATAGACTGCAACACGAGCCCAAATAAGCCTCTCTTCCTTTTAATTGCGGTTGTTAGATTAGGAAAGTGACTAAGACATTTGCTAAGGCTATCCATGAAACCATATGGATTTTGAGGAGGGCAATACTTTATTTCAGCTTGCTATTTTGTTCCAGCAGCCTGAGCAGACAAATACAACTGATACAATTTTTTAGTGAATTGTTTCTTTTACTTCAGCTGATGAATTCTGTATTGTGCTTTACTATAAGAAAGCAGATGACACAGAATTCAGTTAATAGCTTTTAAATAAGGAAATTTGCATTATACATGCAGGAGATTATGCAAAAATTACTAGATCTCAATAATTTAATTCATACTTATACTAAAAATCTACATCAGGAGACAATAATGTAAATTTAACTTCCAGGATCAAATACAGTTTAAAATTTTGTTTTCTCCAGGATTATTTTAACAAAAACAATACAAGAGACGAAATACAATAGTAATTCTCTATAGCAGTCTAGGAGTTTTTTATATGTGAACTAGAGATTGATAATGTATTTTATATAAGTTTATTGTATTTAAATTTTAACAGGTTTGAGTGTTTATTAAATTATTCTGTATATCATCATAAGTCCAATTAGTCTCTGTATAAAATCAATTTGACATCAAATAATTTTGCTGTTTCTACTGACATTATTTCTCATTTAGAGTATAGCATTTTTAAATTATATTGATCCATAAAAATAAAAGCATAGTGAATAAAACAAGTTAAAAAACCCCAGCAAATCCACACACTGGAATTATAAAAAATTTAAAATAATTCCACTGAGAAAGAAAGGTTAAGAATTTGCAACATTTTTATGTATAGGAAAATTGCTTTCATTACTTATCTATGGCTTTTATTATTACTTGAAAATACAAGATTTAAGTGAATATGACAAATATAATACGTGCTGGAACTTCAGTAAATTTCTTGAAATTGAATCTGGACTCCATTTAATACTGCATTTATGAATTTGAAGAATTTTTTAAACTCTCTGAACTTAATGTTTTTACCAGTGTAGAAAGAATTATGGCATTCATTATTTCAGTTGATGTAAACTTTTTACTTTATACATACATATATTTATGATAAAAATAATATAGTTTTGTGACATCAATATTTTTGGAGCCAAAAAGAGAGAATAAAGTGGTGTAGGGACTGATACTACAAACTTCTAACTTTTGAGAAATGATTTCCAAAGACCAAATTCAAGACCTTTAAAAACAACAAGGTGAGAAGATATTATCATTAATTACTTTTCAGGATAGTCTACTGCCTAAAGATTTGTTAGCTCTGTCATGGGCTATTTCAAGGGGAGGTTTTCCTGAAAGAATGAGAGAAGTGTGTGAAAATTTTCAGGATGAAGAATGAACGTTATCATTTCCTGGCAGATGTTAATTCCCTGCTTGCTGCAACTAGAAAGCAGGTGCCAACATATCTGTGAATTCTCCTTCCCAGGGGACAAAACATGAGTTGGGAAGGAATCCTCTAACAAGTTAGATGCCATGCATACGTGATAAAGCTTATAGTTAAAAAGTCTTTCCCAGCACAAGGGTATTTTTAGATGCTATTTGACTCCTTTTAAATTGAAAGATGAAATGCATCAATTGAAGCTGAGTGTGTACTTTTATCTTGGCATCGAGATAATGGCCCATCAGATGTGGTGTCTGTGATGAACTCTCAACAAATGCAAAATGAATAGTGTGGCTAAACTCCAATGAAAGAGAATTTACTGTCTCAAAAAAATATATTCTTTTTGTCCGACCACTTTGTTAATCAAAGCATTATGATAGTGGGGAAAAAATTCAGAAAAATTAAAAAAAAATTCAGCTTACAGGGTCACATAAGAAAATTTTAAAATACTGCGTTTATATAAACCAGTAAAGTGAACCTGAAGAAAATAAAAGCTAAGATAATGAAGATGTCCATATTCCTGTCAGATACAAAGTAGA
>RJWT010047197.1:0-11340 GCA_004365215.1 Cuniculus paca | reverse complement strand
CCTTTTAGAATCTGGAGGGAATCAATTTAAGCAGTTTCCCCTTCTACCATCTGTGGAGGCCTAGATGGTGCCGCCTCTGGGAAACAGGCCTTCAGACACTGAATCCATCGCAACATTGATCGTGGACTTCCCAGCCTCCAGAATTGTGAGAAACACTTCTATTATTTACAAGTTACACATTATCTGTTTACAGCAGCAAAACTAGACTAAGACAATAATACTCCAAAAGAAAACAGTGGGGGCTTGTGGTGGCACCTGTCTGTAACCCCAGCACTCTGGGGGGTTAAAGCAGGAGGATCACAAAATCAAGCCCAGCCTGGTAATCTTAGCAATTTAACAAGACCCTGTTTCAACATAAATTTTTTAAAGGGCTGGGGATACAGCTTGATGCAAAGCACTGGGTTCAACCCTGAGTGTAGGAAGAAGGAAAGAAAGAAAGCAGAAGGAAAAAGAGAAATAGGAAAGGATGGCAGCCATGTGAAAGGTGCAACAGAGGCTGGCCGGATGCGTCTGCAAGCCAAGAACTGCTGGCAACATCCGAAGCTGGAAGAAGCAAAGACTGATTCTTCCCCAGAGCCTTCAATGGCAGTCTAGCCCTGAATACACTTTGAATTATCTTCTGGCGCCTGGAATTGTGAGACTATACACTTTCAATGTTTTAAGCCACCCAGTTCATGGTATTTTGTTACAGCAGCCCTAGAAAATGGAAGCAAGTATATTGAAGACTATATTAAGAAAGTGGATTAAAAATGCCAGATTTAGACTTCCAGTTTTTGGGGCAACATTTTCTACAAATAAGAACTGAATGAAGATCAATTAAGTAGAAGACATTATTTTTCTCACTTGAAAGGTCAGAATAAGATAGATGTGGTTTTTCTTATGCTGGCATTTCTCAGTACAAAACGGTATTTTTCCTAATTTTTTTCTTCCAGTCCCACCACTCCTATCCCCAAGAGTCACAGGGTGTGGGAAAAATCTTCCTTCATGCCTTTCAAACTTAAATACCTGCAGTATCAAAGAACAAAGCTCTCTATATGGTCATGCCAATAGTCCGGGACATGTTCTAGGTCAACAATGCTGCCACAGACCATCCTTGGATAGTGGTGTGAGACATCTCACACATCCTGCCAGCACCGCCACATCTATGGCTCTCTGAAACAGACAGTAGGACTAAGACATGATGGGCTGGGACACATTCTGAAACCCAGAGAAAAGCTGTGTGCTCACTCTGCTGAGGCTGCCTACCCTAACTGGAGACAACCCAGCAGGGAAGAGATTATTTGGGGAAGAGATTATCTCATGCAAGTCTGGCCCTCATCTCTGACGACTAGAACCATATGTCCAACAACCTACTCACCCATTTAGTTACAGACCAAAATGCACCCTTTGCAGCCACTGTCTGCCTCTCCAACTGCCATGGGCTCAGGTGTCACCACCTGTTGTTCATACGACTGCAGCAGCCTCCCAGGGGACCACTGGTTTATATCTTGTCCCCTACATTGTACTCACAACCAGCAGCCAGAGCAATCTGAGCCATAAGTCAGATCCTGTCACTTCCCTGTTCAAACCGTCCAACGGTCCCTGGAAGCAGAGCAATGGCCCACACCATTCTCTGAGCTCATCTACTCAATGACACTCAGTCCTTCTCCCTGCTCCCAACTTAAGGTCTCTGCACGAACGGTTTCTACTTCCCAAAATCATCTTTCTCCGAGTATCTTTTAACTTGCTCCCTCATCTCTTCCTGTCTTTGTTCAAATACTATCTCCTTAATGAAGCTGGGCCATGTTATTTATCACTGCTATCCCTCTCATTCCCAATCCTGTTCTATTTTTCATTTCATTCACAACTTTCCTAGATAAAGTACATTCTAAGAATTTATTATACTCAGAATTCATTATCTCTCCCTCTCCCCTGTAGAGTGTAAATTCCACAACCACAGGAGTTTGTTTCCTGAATGCCTTCCCAGAATCTAGAACACTGTCCAGTACAAAATAATCTCTATGAATATTTGATTGGGCCAAGAGGAAATGGTGCTAGGGAATCATAATCTTGAGATGATCTTTCCAGCAAGAAGTCACTTGCTCTTGTGAAATGGAATCAGGAATAGAAAATAATGCAGTATTCTAGGAATGATCCCAAGGAGCTCCAGCTGGGGACTGCTTCCTGAAGAGGTTGTGGGTTCTCACTCATGTATGTGCACAGTCACATGTGCCAAGGCGTTCTGAACAGCTTATGGGGCACAGGGAATGGAAACCTCAGATGAAGATAGGAAACCAGGGAGAAGTGTGTAGGTCAGAAGTGGGCTGGGTGTTTAGGTTCATCACAAACTTCATCCTGGTTCTCACTCTACCCAGTTATTAATAAGATGCTGGAGAAATGACAGGCTATGCTGGGCACAATAGCAATTGCCTGTAATCCCAGCTACTCAGGAGGCTGAGGCAGGAAAACTGTAAGTTTGAGGGCAACCTGAAAAACTTCAAAATTTCAAAAGGATGAGACTATAGCTCAGTGGTAGAGAATTTATCTAGCATATAGGAGGTCCTGGGTTCAATTCCTAACACTTCAAAAAGCCAAAAAAAAAAGGGGGGGACATGGGGGGAGAAAAAGTGATAGACTATAAATCTAAAATTCAGAAGAAAAAAAAATCCAGGGACTCTACTTTCTATTTTGCAACACTACTGAGAGAACATACTCTGCCAGCCTGCCAAGCCCCATCTGCATGAGGAAACAGAAGTTCTCCAGGTCCCTAGGGACCTGTAACCCAGCCAGCATGTGCAGCAAAGCTGTGACAAGTGAGAGTTTGACTATTTCTTGCTCATGCTGCCTGAGGCTCCCCAAGATAAAGGGGGCAGCTTGCCAACAAGCTGCTCACAGGAGGAAGACAAATTTATTATTTGAAAGTCTTTTGAGGAAAAGTCACTTAATTTTTCATCATAAACAGCTCTTTTATAAACACCTTTGAGTTGAGATCACAGTCAAAGATATCTCTGGTCTGCATTTTCTCATTATGGCACTGAGGGAGTTGGAGGTTTGCTCCAGTAACCTATTACTAGACAAATTTAAGACTATCCCCAAATTTAATGACTTATAACCATTTGATTCTGACTCTTTGGTGGATCAGAAATTCTGACAGAGCTTCACTGGGTGGTTATGTTTGGTGTGACATCAACACAAGGTTCCACCATCAACTGGCAGATGGGTTGATCTGGGCTGGTAGACCCTTTATGGAGAGATGCCTGAGAGGCGCTGCTTAGCTGGGACTGTACCAGAGCACCTACAAATGGCCTCTCCAGCATGGCAGACTCATGTTGAGCTTGTAAAATACAGATCTAGGCTTCAAGATCAAGCATCCCAGTGTTAGGGCAGTGTGGTCTTTATGACTTCTCTTAGGGATGTCACTTCCATTATGTTCCACTGGCTATAATCATCTCAAACCTACTAGGATTAAAAGGGGAGGAACACAGGGTCATCTCTCAAAGGAAGGGGTTATCAAAGTACTTGAGGGCATGTTTTAAAACCATTACACAATTGTTTCTAAATTCACCTACACAATGTATTTTCCACCTCCTCTGTAGGTGCCCAAAGGCCTTGTGGTGGTCACTGGCCTCCCTTGCCACCAATTCTTCAATCATTCAGCCACTCATCATTAAGCGCATCTTAGATATCTACAAAAAGGCAAACACTGCAGACAGCAAAGCAAATGGCGTACTGTCTGCCGTGGCCAAGATCATGAATGTGTATTCTTTTTGCTTGTCGAGCATCTAAGGCTCCTTTTGGGAATGACGTTTTCATTTTCCTTTGAGGAGTCATCTTTCTCTGTTTTGTTTTAGTGACTGAGGTGGGCACATGACCTAGACCTGGTCAACCAGAGTACAACCTCATCCTCACCAAAGCAACTAATTCCAGCACTGGCACTTGATCCACTAGGAAAACCTTCTGACACTTTTACATGATTTGAAAAAGAAGGCAAACAACAAGCATGCAGGATCGGGGAGGGATGCCCAGTGAGAAAGAAGCACCTGAAAGCAAATCAAAGAGCAGAATCGAGAGATTAAGTAGGAAATAAGCTGATATGGATGACATGACTTGCCATGTGCCTCAGCAATCAACTCCCTCTGTTGGCTCTACACAAGTATGAGCTAGGTCTCTGTCACCTACTACTGAAAAGTCCCGATCTTCACCCAGGACACAACAAAAGATGGCCCTATAACATAGTCATCAATGGATATATTGCAAAAGAGAAAAAGGCACCATGGAATTAACCTCTAAAGACATGAAAAGCCACAAGATAACATTGAACCCAGATCAGTTACCTCCATTTCGCACCATGCAAGGTGTAGCCTACTCTGCTATATGTAAGAGTGGAAGTTGTTTTGTTGCACCTCACTCCAAAATACCCACTTCTCAGCCTTTTGGATTAAAATCAAAGAACACGAGTTTAAGGAGCGTGGGTGCTGAACAGACTACAGTTGCCACCTCTTACCACTAGGTGGCACCCTTGCATCAGGAGGCAGAAATCTGGGGGTTAACAAGCTAATGAGAATTAGGACCCTTAAAAACCACCTACTGGTGGTTTTGATGGGATCTTTGAATGTGAAAGTAACAGGAAATGTAAGACAGCTAACCTAAGGTAGCCATCATTTACTTAGTCACTACTCTGCATTTAACACTAGGACCTTTGGTCCTACGGATTCAAATAAAATCTAAAAGGCATGATCGCAAGAACCTGTAAGTCATAGTAAGAAGCCAAGAGCAACCTGTAAAAGCTTTAAGGTCCAATACAAGACAGTGAACACCTGCCCTGAATTTTGTACCACAAGCTAAGAGGCCAGTAAGAATCCCCATAAACTTGGCATTAGAGTTACTTCAGGTCATTTGTCTTACTGATAAGCAAACCAAGACCCCAAACATGGAACAATGACTGCAGAAACCCAGAGAGCTAACTAAAAGATTCAAGGTAGACATAGGTTCTGGCTGTGATTTGAAAATTAACAATGATTCTACAAAGCAGAACACGGGGTAAATTATGAGACCCCACAGGCATTCTATTATGGTTTAGATCTAAAATGCCTCACCCAAAGACATGTGCTCATGGGCGACGCTTCTGAATGGTGATTGCTGCTCGGAGGTGGGTCTGGGCAGAAGAGGCAGGTCACTGAGGGCATGACGTGGAAGGTCACATCTCCCAGACTCCTCTTTCTTCTCTCAGCTTCCTGGATTCTACCAGGGGAGCAGCTCTGCCTAGGCCCTTCCGCCATGCTGTTCTGCCTTGGAGTCAGCCAACTATGGAGTGAAATCTCTGCAAACTGTGAGCCAAAGTAAAACTCTCTCCTATAAGTTGAGAGTGTCAGGTATTAGGTCTGTGATGAGAAAAGTGACTAAGCCACATTCACTCTAGGGACACATACTGTTTATGTGTTCTGTGCTGAAATAATTGTCAGTAAGAGGGGTGATCCAAACAGCTTCCTTCTTCCCCAGCTACCTCCCAAGAGTTCCTACTTCAAGAGCTTACAGGTAGAAAGAACATCTAAAATCCAGCAGATGACAGAAATAGCCTCCAGTGGCAGATATAAGTAGCAGTTACGAAGCAGTAAGGCATTATACAAGTATTTACATTGTTATACAAGGATGACAGCAGTTTTGTAATTATTATGAAAAATAAACTCTATTCCTCACTGCTAAACTTAAGACCAATTAGTTGACAGCAGCCATGGTACAGCTCTCCCATTCCCTACTCTCTCATTTCTTCCCTGGGTCTAGTTTTTCCTCTAGAATCACTGCTCTGAGAATCACTGAAGATTATTTTCCCAAAAACATTAATTTTCTCTAGTCCAAATTCAAGTATATTCTTGTTCCGTTATTTATTACTGATAGCATTAGTTCTTCCTCTAGCTGTTGAGCTCCTGTCCCGCTGCGAATAGACCATGTCCCTCCTTTAGCCTCATCTGCACATTTCATTAAGATGTGTTTCCAGGATCCTTTGGACCCATGAAGCAGTTAGCAAAGGATTCTCAGCCAGCACCAACCCCTGAGGCAAAATATTGAGAATACCCTCTAAAGACTTCAGAGGCTGAGAAGCCAGGAGAATGAAGGGCAGTCAAACTACACAAAGACAGGCTGTTTCTTCTGCAATGAACACACACTGTTAAGATTTTTTTTAAATCATAAAAATGATTATGCTTTATAATAAAATAATACACATCTCTATGGCATCAACATTCCACTTGACATAGAACCCTAATATAAATGACAAATTTTATAAACTGCGCTAACACCCAAAAAAGGTTCCTATCTTGACTTCACACAGGAAGGGTTCATCAGGTCATGGATAAGTATCCGTGGGAAATATGGCCAATATGGGATATAAAGTTAGCTTTGGCAGACATGTCTGCTAAACTGCAGAAATCACTTTAAGTATGAGAGAAAGAAATGAGGGACTTCTACACAATCTGCGTTTCAACATCTGAGTAAAATCTGGAACAAATGTAACATGCTAAAACAAACTGAAGTCAAACAGTCATTTTCAAAGTGGAAACAAGGCCCTCAAAGGGATACATACTCTTTTCTTTTTTCCCAGACCAAGGGGATACACTTTCAATGAAAGAATGAATTAAGAACTGCAGCTCCCCAACAAGGGGAAGCAACCAAGAAACTCATCTTTCTGGGCCTTCACCCCAGGTAGACAGAAAAGCTCTTCCCACATGGAATTTGCAATCCTAGACTGTGTTCAATCAGCTTCAGAGTTCGCATTTATTCTAAATGCATGATCCTGGAATCCTCCAAATTGCAAAATTAATTACGACTGTCCCAATTTTGGGATATCTGGCAAACACAAGTTCCCTTGGAGAAGCATGTCCTCAAGCCAGGCCTTTGATGCCTATGAGTTCCCAATACAGAAGAAACAAAAACACCCTCATCTAGAGCTCACAAAAAACAAGGAACAGCAAATTAAGAGTCAGAACACCTAAGAATTCTTCAGATGACTGGAATCTTTAAATGAACAGTATAAATTAATCAACCTAGATGTATTACCCACTTGAAGAAAATAATTGGAACCAAAAAATGAGCAAGGAACAACAGAGGTAAGTGACCAGGAAGATTTGAAAAACTAAATAGAAATTTTATATATGCAAAATATCTGTATTTAACATATTCTGAAAAGAAATGAGTAAACAGATTAGACATGTTGAAGAACAAATTATCTGAGAAAACATTCAAGTACATAAAACAGAAAAAAGAGATTAAAAGGCAAGAAGATAGACTAAGGTCTAACATATGTCTAATTAGAAAGTCAAACTAAAGAACAGAAAAAAATAGACAGCATTTGAAGAAATAACAGCTGAGAATTCCCAGAATTAATGAAAGACAAAAATCTGCACATTCTGCAAGCAAAATAAATTCTAATTAGGGAAGGAAGGAGAAAAGGAACCTAGATACAAACAGATTAAAAATAAAGCAAAGACAGTTTAAAGGGAAAAGAGATTCCTTCAAAGGAATGATAATTTGATATTAGTCTTTAACAGCTCCAAATGGAGGCCAGATGACAGGGAAATTATAACTTCAAAGTGCTGTTAGGAAATAGCTATCAATCTGGAATTGTGTACAGAGCTAAACTGGCATTCAAGAAATAAGGCAAAACAGTATTTTTTTTTTAAAAAAAGGAGAAAATATGAATGGTATCACCAAAGAAATTGCTAAAGGATGGATCCCATCAAAAAAGACAACACAAAGGTAATCTGAAATGAAATAAGGAAAAGCAAAGAAACAAATGTGGAGAAATTTTAAAAAGTCATCTGTTATATAAGTGAATCATAAAAAGTATCTAGTTTGAGGAGCTGGAATGAAGATATTTCTAAAATATCGGGATCAAAAGTTAGATTGGAAAGGGATGATCAAGTTAATATCGGCAATGAAATTCTGCATTTTTCAGGAAGATAAAAGGATACTTGTTCTTTTTCAATAAATGCTAGAACTATGTACTTATGAGTAGTAGTCCCCTTAATACACTTTCAAAAGTAAGAAATGATTAAGAACAGTTTATATAAGAAATATGCACACATAATCCAAAAGGTTACTATCAGCAGCACAGTTGGAATTTATATATAATTAAAAATCGAGTTCATTTTGTTCTATGACAACATCAACTAATCTTAATTGCTCTGATATTTAGTATTTCTGTCTTTGGTGCTTTGTTTTCTTGAACAATTAGTCTCTTAATAAATTTTAATGTTTAATGACTCATTTTTTTAATTCAACAAAATTAAAGTTAATGGAAGTTTCACCAAAACAAAACAGAGAATAAATCAAGGAAAGAAGAGAGAGAAAGCTTAACTGATTTTTCCATTAATTACTGATAGGTGTGTTAAAATTTCAAGTTTAGAAAAAAGGCAAAAAGATGAAAACAAATAACCCAACATTAGACTACAGAAACAAATTAAAGAAACAAAAAAATTGAAAATAAAGAGTACAAAATGAGAAAATAAAGTTTGTTCCTTATCAATAGAAAATAGGCAAACTCCTAGAAAAATTAATAATCAAAACAGAAGACAACACTGGTACTAAAAAGTGGGATGTCATTTCAGATGCAGCAGAGATTTTAAAAATAAGAGCATAATAATTTCATGCTAATAAATTTTAAAAACAATTTTAAAAATCATGAAAACATGAATAGTTTTATCAAAATATAACTTAAGACATATTCAGCAGAATACAGCACACTTGAATTTCTATATTCAATAAATTTCTACAACTATTCAAAAAACTATTCAATAAATAATTGAATATAAAATTCAAGCGAAAATCTTTTCACACAAAACAAAAACCAGGTCAAGATAACTTGTTAGCAGGTCCTACCAAATCTGCAAGAACAAGTAATTCTAGTTTGCGTAAATTCTTCCAGACACAAAAAAGTGAGAATAACTTCTGACTCAGTTTATGAAATTAATGTAATCAGTATAACAAAACCAGGTTAACTAGGACCCTGTAAGAAAATCTTACTCATTAAGCACAGATGCAAAACTTTCAGCAAACTTAATTGCACAAGATATAATAGAGTTAAGGCACCATAAGAAAGATGAGTTTACCCCAGGAATAAGACATTTACAAAAATCGTATCATCTCAAAAATGAAGGTAATTAGTAAAATTTGACATCAAAAAATACACTCAGTGAATAAGAAATAGAACCATACTTTGGCAGAGAAATGTCACGCCCACAAATACTCATTACAAGTAACATACTTTATGGTGAAATTTCTAAAACATTCTTTGAGATAAAGGATACATAATTTCACCAATTCAACTGTACACTGTAATCCCATCGCTCTGGGAGGCTGAGGAAGGAGGATCACAAATTCGAGTTCAGTTTGGGAAACTTAGCCACTTAGATGCTGTCTCAAAAAATTAAAGGGCTGGAAATATAGCTCAGTGTGAAGATTCTGGGTTCAATACCCAATAACCTAGACACAGTCAGAAACTTTGGAAGTGAAGCCCAGCAATCTGTATGTTACTAGGTCTTCCAAGTGATTCTGTCACACAAAAATGAGACACACATATTGAAAACAAAACTCATTTGTGGAGATGATTGCTCTTATACAAATCTAAGATAAGCTACAGATTATCACAGTTACAGGACACAAAGCAATGCAAATCTCAAGTGCATACACAAAGACCTCTAAGAAACTAAAAATGTAATTTTTACAAGGACACCATTTAAAAAAATATAGAAATTAAAATACTTCTAAAATAAATATTAGATGTACCTGCAAGTTTTGTGGAAAAAATTAGAAAATCTTACTAAAAAATTAAACTCCTGAAATAGATAAATATACTATGTGCATGGACATAAAGACATTAATATGGGAATAACTGATTTTATCTTAATCTTTAGATTCAATTACTTTTAGTAGTCATAACAGAATAATGCAAATGGTCAAGAAAAGTTCAAACACATTTTAAGAATAAGGTAGATATAATGTTCTATTGGATACCAATATATGTAGGCCTATAGTAATCAAAATAGTGAATGGAACAAAATTAAGAATCCAAACAAACAGAAACATGCACATATGAAAAACTAAGTGAATGCATACATCAGATAGAGTATTGAGGTCCAGAAAACTGGCTTTCCATAAGAGAAAAATGCAGTTGAATTCCTATCTCATGCTATATATTAAATCAATTCCAGGTGGTCTTACCAAGACAAAACTATAGAACTTTAGGAGACAATTCAGGTGGATATTAGGACACAATGTAAATTGAAGGAAAATATACACAAATTCAATTAAAGTCACAAAAGTTAAGACCCCATAAAGAAGTCATGGAAGCTAAAAGAAAAAAAATTGATCTCTTACAGGGAAAGAGTAGATTAGTTGTCATTAGAGACTGGGAAGGGAGATACATATGAGTCCATGCTGTGATAATGTCCTATCAATTACCTGCCTTTCTGCCTTCTCAACAGCACTCCCATCGCACCTCTTTTCCATCCTGATCATTTCATCCTATATCCCATATTTCCTTGAGGTCACTCTACTCTCAGCCATGCAAAGTGTCATCTAGGCAAAGACGTTACAACGGAACACTTTCATCTCAGGTTTTCTTGAGGCATCATAAGCCAGAACAAATTCATCTGTGCCAAGGACTCTCCTTATACTTCACGGAAACTATACGCTACCCATGTAACACATTAAATGTAAGTAGTTTCAAAATCAATTCAAGCTCCGTTCCTCATCTGCCTCACAAGATAGTTTGAGATATGGAGAATTTTTTTGGAGAAGACTAACAGACTTCAACTCCCCAGACCCCATTTGCGTCAAAGCAAGGGACGAAGATTCACATTCAGAACTTGCCACAGCCAAGGAACTGAGCATTTCCTGTGAGCCAGATATAGATCTAGGAAAGGGAGCAGAACTGGATTTCCCTGAGACAGCTCTTACCCAAGAGAGGTGTCTGAGGGAAGGAATGATTCCAACCAAGAAAGAGATGACTGAGAACTGGCCATGAGGAAGGGGATCTGCACGGGCATGAGGAAGAATCATCCATCACCTGTGCCCAGAGAACACTGGTGAGAGAGGGACTGGAGTCTCCTGCAGAGAGGTTCAAGCATCTGAAAGTCTTCTTAACCTGGGAGCAAGCTTGGACTTCTGGGGAACCACAAATCCTGTGAAATTAAAGTAGGATTTCATGTGCATGTGATCAAGTGAGACGCTCAAAAGGGTCTGTGACCTAATATAAGAACAGCTGCCCTGAGGAATAAGTAACTCACGGTATTTTTAGGCAGAAATTTAAGTCTTATGTAGGAATAATTTCAAACTATCCTTCCTGATGAGGGCCTGGGTTATTGC
>RJWT010047196.1:0-11339 GCA_004365215.1 Cuniculus paca | reverse complement strand
TGGAAGCTCTAAACTCTTTAAAATCTCCCAGTTGTAACTTTTGTTCTTGATTCTCAAGATAGAACTGACTGAAAGAGTCGACAGTAGCTATATCACAGTCTCAACATTAGACTGCTTTAAAATTATCTTCTGCTAGATTAATCAACATAAGATTGCCTCAAAATTTCTTCTGACAGATTAATTAGTCCATCACCTTAATCTCAGTCTCTCGCAATGTCTCAGGACAGGAACAAAATGCAGATAAATTTTCTGATACAGCATAGCACAGATGGCCAGGAATCAAAATACTAACGCAGTCCTTGTTCCCAAGTGAAACCTCAGGAGCCTGATATCTATTGGCTACATTTTTATCAGCATTCTTGTCTTCTGAGCTCTGGCCAGAATACCCCATCAAGCCCAGCTTACAGTTTTCTAGGGCAGATTCATTAGCCTTTATCTCCAAATCTTTCCAAATTTTTCCTCCTACAAGCTAGTTGCAAAGGCTTCTGAACTACTTGGTCAGGTAGCATCACTGCAATTACTCCATTTCTCTGGTACCAAAATCTGTCTTAGTTACTTTTCTTCATTCCTGGGAGAAAAATATATAACACCTAGAACTTACAAAAGAAGTTTATATTGGCTTGCAGTTTGTAGAGATTTCATTCCATAGACTGCTTTCTTCACAGAAAGGTGACACGACAGTGGAGTATGGGAGAAAATAAATAGTCTATGACACAGTGACAACACACAACACTATCAAATGAGAAGAGAAGGAGATAGACCCTTCTAGGCCTTGCCCCCAGGGAGCTACCTCCTCCAACTAGGGTTCACTTCCCAGTGTCACACTGTGGGATAAATTCATCAATAGACTAATCCATTGATGAGTATCAACTGCCCCCATGATCCAATCACCTCCTTAAAGGCCCACCTATGAGTACATAGAGCATTAGGGAGAAATCCAGACATAAATTAGAGCTTTGTTCCTGCTAAATTATTTTGAATATTGTGAAATCTCTTCTCATAATAAAATAAAGAACAATAGACACCATTGCTTAAAAAACTGTAAATATGAATCTGTTGATAAAATGAGTGGTTAAACTGTAGAAGAAATATTTTAAAACTGTAGTCAAAGTAAAAACAAAG
This sequence comes from Cuniculus paca, assembly GCA_004365215.1. Classification (NCBI taxonomy): domain Eukaryota; kingdom Metazoa; phylum Chordata; class Mammalia; order Rodentia; family Cuniculidae; genus Cuniculus; species Cuniculus paca. The sequence continues at coordinate 10,217 of RJWT010047196.1, read as the reverse complement.
CTGTTTTTACCTAGAACAGACCACATGTTTCTTAACACTCATAGACTGCTTAGTCTGCCTCCTGATACTCATCACACAATGAAAAGAACCCAAAGAAATCAAATCACACCTCCACAGTAACAGGTGAGCTCTCTGTCTTGGACAGTTGAAATCTCCAGCTAAAACAAACAAACCAACACTATATGGCAAAATAAAGAAATATAATTCTCTGATGATAGGAAAAATACATGGAAATAAAATATGACAGAATATATCATGTTCACATAAAATAAGAGACTTCTTCACATTAATTGTAAAAAAAACATAAAATTAAATGGAAAATTAACAAAATTATTACCAAGAATGAATGGAAAGAAAAGTATAATTAAGAAAACCACACTTACTAGAAAAGGAGGAGCAAAAGCACACGAGTGTTTTTAGTATAGATGAAACAAGAGAAAACATGAATTCAGCAGAAAAAAGTGTAAAATGTTGACAACAAAGGCAGAAAAGGAAGATGATAGATCATATTAGAAACTGGGGAAGACCAATAGCATCATTATAGAAATGAGCACATAAATATGCATTTAAAAGGAAAAGAGAAAATTGAAATATTTACAATGAATATAAAAAAGGTAATGATAAAAATAAAGAACAGATAAAAGTGACAAAAGTTTATTATAAAACAATTCAAAGTTCAATACTAGAAAATAATTATACTTGTATATAAAATTAGCATACAAAAATCACTTTAAATACATTTACAAATATAGATTATTTACTAATAATTGAAATAGTCTGAGATTATTGATTATCCACTTGAGAAGAAAATACATAAAACTGGAACACTCCTCACTTCATTTCTTACCAAAATAAACAAATCAACAAAGTACAGATGTACCTTTCTCTACCCATGAATTCACCCAGCCAAGGACTGAAAATATTTTTCAGAAAGCAAAATATCTCTACACTAAGAATACACAGACTTCTTTTTCTTGTCATTTCTTCTTAAATAATAGAACAACTGTTTGAATTCTTGGGGCTGAGGCAGGACGATCACAAGTTCAAGGCCTGGCAATTTAGTGATTTAGTGAGTTTCTATTTCAAAATAAATATTTAAAGATAGCAAGCAAACAAAACCTCTACTGATATAGCATGTACATTGTATCAGGTAAGTATTATAAATAGTTTAGAGGAAATGCAATGTCAGAAGCAAATGCTTTACTATTTCATTTGAGGTGAGCATTCATTGACTGTGAGTCTAGAGAGGGCTCTCGCACCAATTACCCTAAACAACTGAAAACACATAATAAACATATGATAATTTTTCTTTGTTTTAACAAATAAATACCAAAATATTAAAAAGTAGAAAAGTCAGAAATATGCTCTTGTTAGAAAAAGTAAATACTGTTTGTTTATCATTTTAGCACCAATGTTAGAAACTATGAAAGAAACATTCATGATAATAAATTCTATATAATATTTGGTAAATATTATATAATAATTAGTAAAACTCTTTGGAGAATATTTAATAATATATCCTATATTTAAAACATACATTTCATTTAACATACAAATTTCGCTGTTAGGAAATACGCTAAAATACATGAAATATATATATATATCAATGTTTATTCCAAGAATATTCAATAACAAAATGAAAAAAATCAAATAAAATTGGAAACATTAAGTAATCCAATTAAATGATGACACATCCATTTGCCTGATCCAATCATTAGAAAGAACTGGATTGCTGTGTCCTGATTAGAGAGAGTGTAATGACATACTGTCTTCTGAATAGAGCCTGCACTTGGCTTTTATGAATGGTCTCATAGCTATGCAACCCAAGGAGGTCAGCGATCCAGTGGTTAGAAGGTTTAGTTATTAACACATACATAACACAAATACAAAAAAACCTTTCCATTTGCTTTTTTTTTTATTTTTGCAGCACCAGGGATTGAACTCACGACCTTGAGCTTGCCAGGCAGGCACTTAGGCTGCTGAGCTAGATCCCTGGCCCCCCAAAAAACTTTCTACATTTGCAGCATGAGTGCTTTATGAGAATGATAACATGCTAATAATAACAAGATAATGATTCCCAAGAAAGGGCAAGTCTTTCTGCAGAGTAGATCTGAGCATTTTTACTGAGACAGAGCCCCAGCCCTTCTATCTAGTGTTCACACTTACCCTGAAAGCTGTCTATCATCCCTTGAAAAGTCCTACTTGCCTTAAAGTAAGATGAATTCTGTTTTTTGCAGATAAGACTGTTATCCAATACAGACTGTTATCTTGGTAATGGGAATATGAGTCCTTTTGTTTTTGTACTGTAAATAATTTTATTTTTTTATATACAATATATTGATCTTTCAGCAATACAATATATTGATATTTCAGCGATTTTTTGATATACAATATATTGATATTTCAGTGAACTATGTATTGAAATTTCAAAGAGTACAAGGCATGAAATTGCAGAAAGTGCTTAAAAAGGAGAGTTTTTGTTCATTGCCCATGTTAAACATGTACTTTGAGTTAAAGAGATTAATATTCTTCTCATAAGAAAGATCTATCAGAAACAACATTATTCTCAAATATAAAACACCATGTTTAGTATATAATTGGATTATAAACTTTTTAAAAGAGAAATTACTTGCCGTCCTAGAAAGATATCAATGAACCAGTCTATCTTTTCATTAGAAATTAGATAAATCCAATGAAGAGATTAAAACAATACTTCAAATATTTCCTAATTTGTGATTTTATTGTTAATAATATGTAAGAGTTCATATAATGTAGTATAAAGTTATGAATCTCCCTTGTTTCTGTTTCAGTAAGTAGCAAGTACAGGGTGTTTTGTTACATGAAAGTTTTCTGAAAACTCAGTGAGATAGATTAAAATTTTGTCAATTTAACTTAATACTTTAGGGTGAACAATGAGTAGTCTTATCTTTCTTTAAAAAGATAACAAAATAGTTGAAGCTTAAAACTTCAGAATTAATACAGTCTTAAGAAAAAAAGTAAATTATTTTTAGGATCTAAACAATACTTATTCAAAATTCTATCTTCTATAATACTAAAAAATCAATACTTCATCATAACTGGATGAGCTAGCATCAGTGATCCATAAATGGTTTAATCTGTAGCTACTGAATTTACTTACTGAGTTACAAATCTTTTTATTGACTTTCATTTCATTGCCATTTAGGTTAAAAAACCACATACATATATGGCTGCAGATATTATCTTTCATTTAATTCATGTATTCTTAATAAAATCAAAATGTAGATATTGAGTGTTCTGCAAAATGTTCCAATTAGTAAAAAAATCATAGGCAGCTGCTTAAACAAGTATCATAAAATTATTAAGAGCTCAATTTGTTATTTGGAAAAATGACACAATTAAATACAGTATAAATTATTGGCAAAACACAAATAAATTCTAGCCAGGGAATGTTTAGAACTTTGACATACTATTTTAAAACATTTTTCTAATTCATGGACTTTTTCTCAGATTGGATAAAGTAAATCATAGATTATAACCATACTTTTTAAAAATACATTTTGAGCCAGGCCTGGTGGCGCACGCCTGTAATCCCAGCACCTAGCACTCAGGAGGCTGAGACAGGAGGATTGTTGTGAGTTTGATACCAGCCTGGGCTACAAAGTGAGCTCAAGGCCAGCCTGAACAGCATAGTGAAACCCTGTCTCAAAAAGACAAGGGCTGGGGATTTAGCTCAGCAGTCTAAGTGCCTGCCTGGCAAGTGTGAGGTTGGGAGTTCAATCCCCAGTGCCAGGAAAAAAACAAAAAAAAATACATTTTGAAATTAAGGTTTTGAAAAAATTAAGTCTACCCACTAGGAAACTCTATCAAATTTCAACTTAAAATACTGTAAGCTTTATTTTTTTATCAACAGTAATTACTAAAATTTAAATCAATTTTACCTATGGTTGCATCACTTTAGTGTATTATTGATTGATTGTATACTCTAAGTCAACAGGGAAATCATTGTCCTTCAGTCAGTATATTTCTGCTATGCCTATGCATATGAGGAATTGGGCTAAATTGTATGGTTATAAAGTTGGATAAAATAAAACCTTTAAAATGTTTTATTTCTAGTTCTCAGAGATTAAAAGGAAATACATTCTTATTTACGAAAAGATGAATACATTCTGGCACCTTCTTGTGCCATGAGTCATTCATGAATCAGATATAATGGGGCTGCAAAGAATTGAGTGCTGAATTCTACCTGAGTGTGCAAGGTTGGAAATCAGATGTGTTGAGTTAAAAGAAGAGGTGATGACAGAATGAAATTTTAAAAACTAAGAAATACAGACTTTAACAAGTTAATTTACAGAAAAGTAATGGAGGGAAATAAACATGATTTGTTATTATCTTGACCATCAGTGATATGCCAATTGTTATTCAAGTTACCTCGCATGTTATATTTCATGTGCTTCTCATGGTAGCCCTAAAAAGTAGTTAACAGTACAGAAACTGTGGTATGTGAACATCAAATAAATACCCGAAGTCAGATATATAGTGGTAATTGTACATTTCAAACTCACTCTCACTCTGGAGCTCCCTAAAATCTCACAGAAGGGAATATACAAAAATATGTAATACATGAGAATAAATAATTTACATTTCTCAAACGACCAATGACATTGAACATTTTTTCATATATTTGTTGAGTATTTGTATTTCTTCATCTAAGAAGCGTGTCTTCATCTCAGATCCCCATTTTTGGATTGGGTCTTAGTATTTTGGGGGCCTGATATTTTCAATTCTAGATAGAAGTCCTTTGTCTGAAGGAGAGTTGGCTAGGAATTTTTTCCAATTCATGGGTTTTATTTTCACTCTGTTGGTGATCTCTTTTGACATGCAAAAACTTTTTAGTAAGATGAGATCCCAGTTGTTGATCTTTTGAAGTAATTCCCATGCAGTTTGGTTTTTGTTCATGAACTCTCTGTCTATCCCTTTGTCTTCAAAACTTCTACCTACTTTGTCTTCCAGCAGATGTACTGTGTCTGTTTTAATACTTAGATCTTTAAGAAACTGAAAGAGCAAATAAAATCCAAAAGCTGCAATAGATATTGTGAAAGGGAAAGAAACTGCTCAAAAGCAAAGAACAACTGGATTGAGGAAAAACAGAAAAGAAAGGAAAAAAACACATGCATACACACACACACACGATAGCTAAGATAATTGTGCTACTAATTCTATTAGTTCATGGAAAGAAACTGAGTGCTTACATTGCTTTCTTGAAGATGAAGAAATACAAATGTTTGATCTGTTTTGCATGCCTGTATCTTGTAATCTGAGAAACTATTTCAAAGATAACAATGTACATTGTAGTGACCATTGTTAATTTCTGATCATCTTGTTTTGAAATCCTATACTGTTTTTATTGTTTTGTTTTGCTTTTTTAATCTTTTTAAAATAAAAAATAAGTAAATAAATTTAAAAAGGGAAAAAATAGAGAAACTTTAAAATGGTAAACTTGGGAAAATTAATAGGAAAACCAATAAAACAGAGCAACTTCTAATACTACAAAAAAGAAAATTACAACCATTAAAAATCAAATACAAACACAGGTAAAACCAAAGCACTGCTTTAAATTTTAAAAGAATAATATGCATATAACAACTGTCAAATTTGAAAAAATATTGATAAAGTGAGTGAATTTATGGCCAATATATATTTTAAATAACTCAAGAATATTGAGAGCATCTGAATATATCAATGACACAGAAATAAATTGAAGTATCTACCAAAGTATTACTCAAAAAAATTTCAAGTTAAACATTCTTATAAGGTTAATAAATTTCAAAGTATTTGGAACAAAATTCTTTTTCTATAAACTATTCCAAACTAAAAAGAGACATTCCTAATTTACTGTTTAAAACTAATGCAACTCTGATAATAAAGCATGTCCAAAAAAACACATAACTTAAATGATGAAGTAGGATCCATCTCAGAACTTTTAGAATGGCTCCAAACTGTGACTCTATTAACAAACCATCTTAAGAGTATGTCAAATAACACAAAGTACGACAGTCTAGACAGATGCCAAAAGCATTTCTTTAACCAGAAAATTAAACTAATTCATTGGGGTTAAAATTCTTCCTTACTAGTTATCAAAAGAACTTCCTTAAAATGAAAAAAGAGTATCTCAAAACAAAATTAGCAGAACCCTTAGCAGTAAAACAGAAAGGCAATTTCTTTTAAAATCCAGAATAAGATCCAAATATCCACTGTCATCATTACAATTTAAGACAATTCTAGTGAAAAAAAATTAAATAACGGATTGGAAGAATTAGAAAAAATAGAAAATTGTAAGTATTAGTCAATATTGTCACAACATAATTAAGAAAACTAAGAGATCAACAATGGAAAAAACTATTATAGTAAAAAAAGTGAAGAATTAAAAAGTTAATAAAGAAAACATCAATAAATTATCTTGACACATGAAATTTATGTAGGATTTAGTACTACAGCTTGGATAAAATTCATTTGAATATTAATTTAAGAACATGAAGAAAGTACAAGACAGGTAAAAACCAATTCACTCTATTATGAAGTTAATAAATGACTTGAGTAACTGTAGAATTAATGCATTTGTAGATTTAAACATATGACCTATATAGGTGTTAATTCTGCTAAAGTAGTGACTATATAATGCATTGAAATTCCAATGACTTAATTTTCATATTATAAAATGATGCTAAAATCACACGAAACAACAAATGAAATAGAACACATACAACATAGAGTAAATAGGATGAAGGCAATTATGTAATATTTTTAAGTTTATAGTTATAAAAGCATATTTATGATATAAGAATTAACATAAAATACTTGAAGCAAAACAAGTTTAGACTCAGACTTGGGCACGTATAGGCAATTTAGTATAATCATTTTTACAGAACTTCAAAATTACACAATTCAAAACAATTTACTATTACTCATAACTAGGAAATTGACAAAGATTTAAACAATGAGGAAATTCAGAATAAGGAAGAGATGAGAAGATTTTGAGAATTGTAGTTGGCATGTAATTCTTTCAGTATTTTAAGGATAGTTTGGCAGTTACTAACTAGGCTCTTAAATATGTGCATACTTATAACAAAAAATTTCTAAAACCTTAAATGTACTCTGAATAATGTCTTATTTGAGAACAAAGAGTTTTATTTTTTTTACAAAGATATATCTACAGCAAATTAGCTAAAAATGTATATTGGTTGATTTAAGTAGGGGTATGTTACATTTATTCAAAATCAGTGTGAATTTCAAAACTTGCTCAAGGCAAGTTATTGAGTGAATAAAATAGATAACCTTATGTTACTAAGAAAAATGTATAAAGCTATACCTGCACAAAAGAATTAACTGTAGATCTTGGACTGATTGAGAAGAATTTGTTTCTCATTTTCATTCTTTTTATAATATCATAAGTTATGGCTTGTGTTTAGATGTTCCCCAAAACCTCATGAGGTGATAGGTGATGCTTTTTCAAGGAAGGCTGGATCTAGAGTGTGTGATGCTGAGACTGATTCATGGTGAAATGCTAGGATTAAGGGCACTAGGATTGAGCAAATACTAAATTATTCTACTGATTGGTTTAGCACTCACCCTAAGCCAGGTAGGTTGTACAGAATATTAAAGGGACAGAAACAAGGTGCTACTGGCACTTGCTGGTTGCTAGTTCACTGCTGGCTACCTTCTGCCTGTCTTGCTTGGCTATGGACTATTTAACCTCTTGGATGACCCTCTGTAATCCCACTCTGATTTGCAGTGAGAGAACTATGGACTGAAACCTCTACAAATAGTGAGCCAAATAAGCATTTTCTCTTTTAATTTTGAGTGTTGGGTATTTTGTCTCACCAATGAGCAAAGTAACTAAGACAAAATTTGGTACCAGAGAAGTGCAGTCATTGCGGTGACTTTACCTGGCCATGTGGTTCAGAAGCCTTTGGAACTGGATTGTGGGAAGAGTTTGAAAAGTTTCAGAGATACCTGCTGAAAGAACAGCCCTAGTAAGCATTAAGCTATTCCATATATGAGATTCTAGTCAGAGCTCAGAAAATCAAAATGCTGATAGAAATGATGCCAGTCTAGACCAGGTTCAAGAAGTTTCTGGTGGGAAGAAGAACTGTATTGGTTATTGGACTCCAGATGCTGTGTGTTATAGCTTGGCAGAAAACTAGTCTGCATTTTGCTCCTGTCCAGTGACATTGCCCGAGACTGAGATTAAGGGCAACAGACTATTCTTGCAGAAGGAATTTCAAACCAGTCTAATGTTGAGATGGTGGTATAGCTATTGTTAGGAGCTTTTTTCCAGATTTATTCTGAGAGTAAAGAACAAAGATCCCAGCAGAATGATTTCAAATGTTTTGAATTTGGCCAGAAAGAAAGTTCAAGTAAAGTTGTGGCTTGCAAAGATGGAACAGAGGAGAAACTGGTTACTGAAAAGACTATCAAGAAAAAGCCAAATATTTCAGAAGAAAGCATAAAAGGTGGCCTGCAGACATCACAAAAATCTTCAGGACTCTAGCCTCTAGAGCCTCAGACTAAAACACTTTGCTTTGAGAAGAGAGACCCAGAAAACCATTTTTCAGAATGGTGGTGGCCTACAGAATTTGCTCCTTGGAATTGGGTAAAGAGTGCTCAACAATCCAGGAACTCAACCTCTGTACCCAAGAGAGAAGGAAGCCTGGCTGCTGCTCCATCTGACAGCAGATTTTGGCATCATTTATGTGGTGCTTGCTTTAGGTACATACAGCAAGCAAAAATTGTGGGATTAAGAAGGCTTCCACCTGGGTTTTAGAAGAAGCTCTAGGAGGCCAGGCAGTGTGACCCCGAGAGGGCAGTGTGTGAAGCTGAAGTGTGAATCCAAAGGTGTAATGGAGACCCCCAAAGTTTGGAGAAGCTAGGAATGAGGATCATCTGTGGAAAACTACAAGGAGAGTGTAGAGCTGGCCCAAGAGAAAAGTCATGAAAGCTACAACCCCTGGCAGTGTCATAGGGGCAGAGGCACCCAAGCCCTTTGGAGTTCACAACTTTCCACAGATTTTTCAGGGATGTTGGAAATGGATCTACAGAATTTACTATTTTCCCTGCAGGACTTTGGATCTGTTTTGATCCCATTCCTTTCTAGCCCCCAATTTGTACCTTTTAGAATGGACAGGTCTATCTTGTGCTGTTGAACATTAGAAGTATTTAACTTCCTTTAAATTCATACATGCACTCACAGCCAGGAGTTTGCCTTAAGTCTCTGAGGAGACATTGTGCTTGCACTTTTCAGTAATGCCAAGATTGTTAGGACTTTGGCAGATGTTGGAGATGGACTAAATGCCTTTTAATAATGGAATGTTTGCCAGGCATGGTGGTTCACGCCTGTAATCCCAGCAATCGGGAGGCTGAGACAGGAGGATCATTGTGAATTCGAGACTAGTCTGGGCTACAATGTGCGCTCAAGGCCAGCCTGAATGGCATAGCCAAATGCTGTCTCAAAAAAGACAGGGGCTGGAGATCTAGCCCAGTGGCCTAAGCACCTGCCTGGCAAGCGCGAGGTCATGAGTTCAATCCCCAGTGCTGCAAAAAAATAAAAAGATGAAATGTTCGTGAGTCTTTGGGGGACTAAAGGCAAAATGTTATGACTTGTTAGACGTCCCCCCCAAAGCCTCATGCAGTTAAAGGTGGGGCCTTTCCAGAGGTTACTAAATGTAGAATGCATGACTTTTTCATGGTGCAACACTAGGATCAAGGACACTAGGTCTAAGGATGTGTGATTGCTAAATTAGTCCACTGATTAGTTTGGCACCCTCCCCAAGCCAGACAGGCTAGACAGAATATAAAAATGACAGAAAAAAGGTGCTATAGGCACTTGCTGGTTGCTACTTCACTGCTGACTACCTTCTGTCTGCCCTGCTTTGCCATCGATGATTGTTAAAATGTGCATAACAAATGGTATTCTATGATAACGGTACTGAAAAATAGGAACTTATTGCAAAAAAAAGTCAGTACATAAAAATTTAAGGCTGATTATATTTGTAATGGTTGTTTCATATATGAAATACTCAGAATTATTTTAAAACACTAACTTATACAGTCAACCATTCAATTTTTCAGGAGTCTCATTCACTCACTTGTCCATTCATTTATTTAACAAATCTAAATGATTCCCTATTACTTCCCTATTTTCCAGGTATCATTCAGTGAGCAGTATGAAGATAAATGTC
>RJWT010047195.1:0-10000 GCA_004365215.1 Cuniculus paca | reverse complement strand
TTTCTCTTGTTTTCAAATGTTCCAAATCTTATTTCATGACCGTGGGCTAAGAAGGAGAAATAAGCCAGGCATGGTGGCACACGCCTGTAATCTCAGCACTTGAGAGGCTGAGGCAGGAGGATCGTTGCGAGTTCAGAACCAGCCTGGGCTACAGAGTGAGCTCAAGGTCAGCCTGAACAGCTAGTGAGACCCTGTCTCAAAAAGACAAAAAAAAGAATGGGAAATACATATTTAAAACTCCTAAGGGCCATGAAATCTCTGGTCTAATGATGCTACAATTGTAGTTCCAAGTGGGAGAGCGTGAAGTTAGTCTTAATGGCAGCTTCATGTGTTTGTTGGCCTAAAGATAGACCAATTCAAAGAAATTCTACTTACTTCTTTTTTTTTGTGGCACCGGGGATTGAACCTACGACCTTGCACTTGCTAGGCAGGCGCTTAGGCCACTGAGCTAGATCCCTGGCCCGGTTATTTCTTCAAGTGTTTAAGTTTCCAATTTATATCTCCTTGAAATGATTCGTTCTAAAAATCGTATAATTTAATACCATTTATTATAAATATTATCAGAAGCTGTTATAATCAGTGTGAATTGTTCCATAGTGATTTATCTTAATGGCCCAAACTAATAGAGTTGTTATAAAAGGTTTAATTATTATTAGTATTATTATTGTGTTTTTGAGACAGGATCTCCGTATGCAGTTCAGGCTGGCCTTGAGCTCACTTTGTAGCCCAGGCTGGTCTTGAACTTGCAATGATCTTCCTGCCTCAGCCTCCCAAGTGCTGGGATTACAGGCATGCACCACCATGCCTCGCTCAAAACGTTTAGTTATTTAAAAAGGAAAACAATATATAAATGAATATTTCCTTATGCTTTGACACTCTCTTAAATATTTTTTTAATAGGTGGGACCCTTCTTTACCCACTACATTTGTTTCTATTACAAAGTGAAATCTCATGTCAAGCTATTTCTTGACATGCTAGAATATCTCAGAAATGTTTTCCTGTGACTCATTAAAACACCTTGGCCTCTAACTACATAAGCAATTGCTCTTCAATGCACATGGAATGAACATCATACTTAACTTTTCTGGATCAAGCAGCTCATGTGGATTGCTGGGGGCAGACGGGGAGAACTTCCAAAGCGCTCCTCCTGTTTCCCTGATTGTCAGGTGCATGGTGGGGTGGACAGCCTTGGGGTTTGTCTGTTCGGAGTTAGAGGTCGGCTTTAGGGACTGGCACCTTCACTGCACGTGGAGTGTGCAGATGGTGGCTGTGAGGAGCCCAGGACCAGGGGAGCCAGCCGTGTACTCAACCCCACAGAGAGGGCGGAGCGTGGTTCCGTCACTCATGGAAGGGTCCCCGTTTGTGTGATGGCGCCCCGAACGAGCAGCCTGGCGTGGGAAGTGAAAGGCGTGCCAATTAAGCCCTCCCAGCGTTCAAGTGGGCTCCGGGAGTTGCAGGCAGAAACCCTTTTTCCAGTGTGGTTTCTAATGATTGGGCAAAGCTGGTCTAGAATTCTTCTCCGGACCTCGCCTTCAAATTCTTAAGCAGAGTCTTTGAACAATTCTGTTTAAGAATATAATTTTTAAAAATTTAGGACAGCTTTTAATTTGCAACCTTATAATTAATTAACTTTGGGGGGTACCAAACACTGGGAGATGAAAAGAAGTGATTTTATTTACTTACAAAGCTAAAGTGACTTAATTAGCTGGCTTTGTAGAAGGTTTCAAACAAAAATTCCATTAATAAAGGATGGTAACAGTACACCATGAACCATAAATTTATAAGCTGCAAATTTAGCTTTTTTGTTTTGGTTTTTGAGACAGAAAGGGTCTCGCTATGTAGTTCAGGCTGGCTTTGAACTTGCCATAGATCCCGGGCTGGCCTTATGGTGATCCTTCTGCCTCAGCCTCCTCACAAGCGCTGAGATTGCAGGTATGCACTGCTGCTGCCTGGCTTCCATTTGGCTTTCTAAAGTGTGATTTCAGGAGCCCAGTGCAGAGCTCGCTCACTTTCCCCAGCGCCTCCTCTACTTGGTCAGGATCATTGGGAGGAATTGGTCGTGGCCAGTGTGGAATATTTCTATAGCAGATCTAAGGGATAGGAGGCCGCTGGTTGAACTCTACCTCCTACCCTGAGTGCTAAGCAAGTGGGCTGCCCAGCCAGCACCATCATTTTTGCCTTGATTACTGTGTAACCTGTTGACTCCAACTTATCAGTTGGATCCCTTAACACTGGCTCCTAATAAAATAAATTCTTTTCTTGTTTGTTTTGAGACAGAATCTCTCTATGGAGTTCAGGCTGGCCTTGAACTTGATGTGTAGCTCAGGCTGTTCTTGAACTCGAGGTGATCCTCCTGCCTCAGCCTCCCTAGGGCTGGCATTATAGGTGCGTGCCACCACACCTGGCAGTAAATATTTTGTAAAGGGGATTTCTTACAATTTACATGAAAAGCATATACTACAGGGTGTTCAGCAAGGGCAAGGCTAACCTCTTACTTCCTATCTCCCCTCCCCTTCTTCCTTCTCCTCCTCCTCCCACACCTTCTCCCTCCCTCTGTCCTTCTCTCCCTCCCTAAGGTCCTGGAGGTAGTATTTATTGATTGATTTATTTGGTACCAGGAATTGAACTCACAACCTCACAATTGCCAGGCAGGCACTGTGCCACTGAGCTATATCCCCGGCTGGTGGTAGAATTTTGAATAATCTTATTGTTTATGCACACCACAATTAAAATAATTACTTCATCTCTGTAATTTATGCTCATAAAGAAAATGATGCAGTAGTCCCTGAACAATTATTCTGGTCTCTTTGGAACAAAATTTTAAATAACTTTTTTCCAAACTTCAATTAATCTTTGGTCTTCATTGGAGAACTTGTTGTTCCCATATAACATGATGCTTGGATTACAATTTCACTTCCTGAGCCCTCTGTCAGAAATTAGGTACATAAATCTTATTGTTAGATATTAAAGTTCTGTGTTGGTTTTAAATTTTCGAGGTCTACTTAGCAGCTAAATTTGATTAAAGATCAACCTGTGGGTACTCAGAGGAAATTCTTTTTTTTTTTTTTTTCTTTTTTAACTCTGAATTCCCGTAGAGGACAGATGTTTTCCCCCCTCTTTTCCATTTTGGTGTAGTATACGCATACTTTTTCAGTAGGGATGTCAGGCTAACTATAAAGCATTCTTTTAACAGTTAAGAGTTCAGGAATGGAAGCCAAGCAGATATGCAGTTAAATTCCTTCTCCGTGGTGTGTGTGCCCTGTGGCTGCAGTGTGTAACTTAATGTCCTCTAGCACTGTTTCCTCATCTGTGAAATGGAGAGGACGCCAGTACCTGCCTTCAGTCAGGGTCAAGTGAGGTGACCTTAAAATGTGTGTAAAGTGCAGCCTCACGCAGAGAGAATGTTAAATACCTACGCTAGAGCTCCGGACAAAGATAAGAGGGCAAAAGAACCGGAGCCTGTAGGGTGGGGTGACCTACGGGGCAGGCGCAGAGAAGCAGAGATTCCGCAATAAAGGTGAAGCAGGTAGCGCCAAGATGAGCATAATTAGCGTGTTCTGCTGAAAAGTCCCCACTTATTCATTCATTCATTCATTCATTCATTCATTCATAGCTCTCTTCTCTTTGATCTTCTCTCTCCTCCCTCCCTCCCCATCACCATCTTCCTCCTTTTTAGGTTCCCTGGCAGCCAGCTGCTGAGCTCCTAAAACAAGGAAACTGAGGTAGAATGAGCCCCTTTAAGGACACTCTTTTAATTTTTAACCTGCAGAGAGAAAAGCATAGAACTTCCAGAAACAAGTAAACGTGTGTTATTTTATAAACTACTTCTCCGAGCGTTGTGACTCGCATAGGTGGACATGCCAGCCCCTTCTCTCCTCTCGTGCCTCCTGGTTCAGATGGTCCACTCTCCCTCTGGCCCTATACCTCAGCTACATCACCAGCACGGAGACACTGATGGCCACGCATGGCTAGCCAGCATAGCTGTGCACAAGTTATGTTTTTAGATGACGTCAACGTCCTGAAGGCTACCATACTTTATTCTCATGTCTCTCTCTCTGGCACAAATCTCAGAGTCATTTCTTTTTCAGGCCCTGCTTGAATTCCTCCAAAGAGTCATAGATAATAAAGAGAAAAATAAAATGACCGTCATGAATGTGGCCATGGTCATGGCCCCAAATCTCTTCATGTGTCATGCACTGGGTTTGAAGTCCAGCGAACAGCGAGAATTTGTAATGGCAGCTGGGACAGCAAATATCATGCACTTATTGATTAAGTATCAGAAACTTCTATGGACAGTAAGTATATCTATATCTATATTTAAATTGCATTCCAGACCAAATAATTACTATGTTGTTTTCTAGCATGATAATAGCAATTGTGAGCAGAATTTTATAGAGCTGATATTAAAAACGTAATATACTTTTTTCTTAATGGTTTAAATATAGTGTAACCTCTTAAAATTGTGTGTATAATTTGTGAGTATAGCAAATATTAAAGACTTTTGATTTGTATAGGTAAGGAAGGCCTTTTTAATTTCTGTTTTAAAATCACAAAATCATGTCAAGAAAACGTCCCTTGTATGAAGTTTTTTTTTTTTTTTTTAGTTCTGCGCATTTCCCTTTTAGTCAGCATTCATGCCTAGTGTCTTAAAAGTGTTGTTTTTTTTTTTTTTTAAACTTTTTCAGATCAGGTCTTGCTATGTAGTTCAGGCTAGTCTTAAACTCACTATGTAGTCCAGGCTGGCCTTGAACTCATCACAATCCTCCTGCCTCAGCCTCCCCAGTATTGATATTACAGGTGTGTACTATCACGCCGGATGCCTGTTGTCCTTTTGAAAGCTCGTGCAGTCTTGGCCTCGGATCCTTCCCACTATTCTTCACTAACCTGTGGTTTGACATACATTTTTATGCCCTCATTGCAGAGAAAGTCTTGAAAATGCCTTCCATTTGTTCTCTTGAGCTTGAGTTTTGACAGATAATCAGAACATCATGGTAGAAGAGAGGCTCAGTTGATTAAGGTCTCATTTTCCAGTAAAATTTATAATTTGTATGAGAGAGGCATTTTATAGGCATTTAGAAAAATGAACTAATAAAATTCTAAGTAAAATTACCATGTCAAATATTCAGTCTCTTACTTGAAGAACCCCAAGATACTAATTTAAGACAGAGTGATGATATCAAAATTCTGAAGTTTTTATTTTTTCCCCCTAAAATTTTCATTTTATATGCTGTAAAAGGCATCTGATGTGTTGGTGACTTCAAATGTTTTTAAAATTAGTATCTTAATCTTAGTTTTTAATATGCATGCATGATTTAATTTACATTCTTGGTAACTTAAAATATTTTGTTGTCAATGTGATTTCTGGGAATAGACTCTTCCTGGATTATCACTACGTACCTAGCTGGTGGCTTGTGTTCATTGGAGGTGAGTTTTCCTTTCTCCTCTGACAGCAGAGCCTGGCTGATGGTCAGAAAGGGACATTAGGTAGCTATAGGAACTGCAGGGAGGTGGCCCCTAAGGGGACAGACTGCCCAAGTGGTAGCCTTAACAGCCTGTGTGTGGAGTCTCCAGTCTGGACATCTGCGGCACAGAAGATGCTTGAGTTCCTTGAGCTGCTCTGAGCTGCATTTAGAAGTTTGCAAGATGAGCAGCAAATTGCATCGTGTGTGTGTTATACACAGAGTTCATGAGTAGTGTTTGTAAAATGGCCTTGTCTCGTCAAGGATAGCTGTCTTGGTTACTTTTCTTCGTTGCTGGGACAAAACACCTGACACCCAAAGTGCAGCAAGGAAAGGTTTATTTAGCTTACAATTTTGGAGATTTCAGTCCATAATCAGCTGACTCCAAGGCAGGGTGGCATGGCACAGGGGCAACACTTCAAGGCAGCAGCCAGAGCAAAAGAGAAAAGGCAAGCCTCTTCTCTACCCTTAAACTGTACACAGGCCACCCACCCCCACCTTCAGGGTGGGTGTAGCACTCACAAAATGTCCTTGCCCTCTTTTGCACAGGATGAGGATATTTACAAAGTAAGAACCCTGGCTCCCTGCAGAGTCTCTCAGTTAGACTTCTAAACTTCTCAAGTTGACACAATGTATCAACCATAGCCATAGCCTTCTTCCTTTCAAAATGATTACTTCTGTTAGTTGAAGACCATGCCTTGTCCTTCCCTTCCTCATCTTCATTTCTTTTCTCTGTAGATTCCCAAGTTCATTGTTAACCAAGTGAGGAAGCAGAACAGTGAAAGCCATAAGAAGGATAAGAAGCCTATGAAGAAACTGCTGAAGAAAATGGCTTATGACCGAGAAAAATATGAAAAGCAAGATAAGAATACCAATGACGTAAGAGAATCTGCAAGATATGTTTATTCTGATTCTGATACTGTTTCCATAATGACTTACTAAGGCTGGGTGCTATGTCTCAAATGAAGGCGTCAGTAACAATAGCTGTGCTTCAGTACTAGGAATGATCGGGATTGACAGGTGGTTAGGTGTTGGTGACTCATCCTGGGGTTCGTTAATGGGGAACAAAGGAATATGACAAAACAAGCCTGAGCACATACACACTGTCCCACTGACAGATAGAAAAAAGATTAGTCATTCACACCGGGTATTTTTCACGCTCTCTTTTATTAATCGGTCATATAGGGAGAAATAACTCGGCAAGATAAGCAAGCTAACGTTTGTGTTGGACATAGGATCATTCCTGAGATTCAAGGAATATTTGAAGATTTTCAATGTGATCAAAAGAATTTGGGGAATTAATGTTACAGAGAAAATTAAGATATTTCAAAATCGACTGTCCAATCATAAGTGCTTACAAACTACTCCGAGAATATGTTAATAACCCGGGTTTACCAAAGTGAAATACGCATGAGAAGATTTTTGCGAATTGAGTTACCGAAGCGCTAGCAGCAGATCACAAAATGAAAGGGCTTCTATTGTTCTAGCCGAGTGAATACACCCCTCGCTCACACAATCGAGGTTGTTCAGTTGCAGACTGCCATCTAGTGGAATACCTTGAAAATGCAGTTGTCTGCCTTTGTCTGATTTTTCTACTTTGGCCTGCCTAGGAATCCAGTAATTCTATAAAACATGTTTTCCCTCTAAATGAATTTATAGCTCTTTTTTGTTTTTTTTAAATGATGCTTTCTTGTTATTGCAATTTTTTTTTTAAAAAACATGAGTTATAATAAAGGGCAATTATGATGTTTATATTTTTTGAGAAAGGACTTGATATTATCATAAGGCTCCAAAGGATTTTAGTATAGCATTTTTTGTTTGATTTTGGAATACACCATTGTAAATATAGAATATTTTGTTTGGTAGCTCTGCCTATTCTTACAAATCTGTGACTTCATAGTCCTGTCTCTTTCTAAGCAGTTATACGTGGTAGCCTGAGGTGCAGCATCTACTTTTTTTTTTTTTTTTTGGTCTTTTTGAGACAGGGTCTTGCTATGCAGTTCCAGCTGGCCTTGGACTCACTTTGTAGCCCAGGCTGGTCTCGAACTCACAATGATCCTCCTGCCTCAGCCTCCCGAGTGCTGGGATTACAGCAGTGCACACCACGCCTGGCTAGCATCTCCTTATTTGTTGTATGATTTTTTAAAAATAAATTCTTAGCAAAAATTAAAAAGTTGCTTTCTAGAGATGACTAATTCTTGCCTTATGAAAAAAGTAGCCTTAACTTGGATTTCTTTAGTTTGTACTTTGCACTAATTAGATATGAGCAGGGCTGAGAGTTACCTCTGCTCTGTTTTAAAGCTGTATTATCAGGCCTTGAATTTAAATCTCGGGGCTTTTTGCACATTTATACTGTAATTCACCTCTGAGTTTTGGTTCTCTTTTCTGTGTAATTCAGTTCTTCACTGAACAAAATGCTGTACTGTCTTCTGCATGCCAGGCCCCCAGCCTACAGGGTGGGGACTCAGGGGCTGAAGCCGGAGGTGGGTGTGCAGCCTTCAGGGTGTAGCTCGGAGTTGCAGGAGCTGTGCAGTGAAGCCTGACCCCAGCCTGTAGTGGGCCATGGAATGGGGAGGAGCGTCAGGGATCCTTGCCTGGGGAGTCCAGCTGAGACTGGGAAACACGTAACTGTCATCCCGGCATCCCTGAAAGCAGACATCTGACCTGAAGGGCATCACACCCCATGGGGGAACCTGTTTGACTTCTCATTTGCCTTGAATCATTTTTATCAGTTTTCCAGGTTTATCGTTCAAGTTGGCATCATTTTATTAAAGAGAAGAATAGTCACACAAAAAAGTGACAAAGAACAAGTATACAAGATAAATCTAAATACTGTAGAGCTGTGACCACTAAGTATGGTAGTCAGAATTATTTTTTGTATCCGTTTTCATCACTTGCCAGAATTTTAAAACTGCACAGTTGAATGTAACAGCATGGTTTTCCATCTTACAAAAAAGTGGCTGTGGGGCATTGCAGGTCCCCAGGCGGTCCCGCTTCACAGTGGCTAGCTCTGAGTCGCACCTGGTCCTTGTGGATGCGACACGGGCCACCCCCTCCTCGCTCTGACTTCTTGCTTTGCTTTTCTGCTTCTCTCTTCCAAATCACTTGAAGATGCAGCATAAACCCGGGCAAGGCCCTATCTGGGGGGTTTTATTATTTCAGAGTGTTACTTGATGTGAGCCTATTGTGTGCTAGGTGGTGTTTCCTCTTGGGCTCTTGAAATATGTCATTGAACAACACAGAGAGGATCACTACGCCTGTAGGGCTTAAATTCTTTACGTTTAAATATAATGAGTAGATTATGTAGTGTGCTAGCATGTGGTCAGTGCTCTAAAAATAATAAAGTAAAAAAGATTTTGAAGTGCATGCGCTTGTGATTTGGATGGTCTGGACATTACTTGTGAGCAAAGCATGGAGGAGGACGGAGTTGAGCTGCCTTCTTATCTGGAAGCTCATTGCAGGCTGAGGGAAGACTCTCGTGAAAGCCTTTAGGCAGGAAATGGCTTGGGGTGCTTGAGGCCTCCTAAGGAGTGCAAGGGCTGGAGTGAAACCAGCCAGGGGGCCCAAACTGTGAATGAGGTCAGAGCAGCAAGGGGACAAAGCTGCACAGGGCTGTGTAGAGCATCCCGAGGAGTCTGGATGCACCCTGGTGTGGCAGGGTCATTGCAGGGTTTTGAGCAAAGGCCTGCAAACCTGTATTGCATTTTAAAAAGATCCTGTGAGCTGTCGGGTTTCAAATCAACTGTAGGCACGCACAGGTAGAACTAGGGAAACTGCTTCGGAAGTTCTTAGCACCAGGCTGAGAGATGATGATGCCTCAGACCAGCAAATCACTGGGACGTGGAGAAGTGATCGGATTCTGGATATTTTTCTAGAATGGTTGGAACCATTGGGATTTCTTGCTGAAAATGATATGATTTGTAAGGGGAAAAGTCAAAAATAACCGAGACTTGAGGAATTGGAAAATTGCAATTGGCTAGGGAAGGTCATGATTGCAGCTCGGGGCCTGTCGCGTGTGAAATGCCTGGTAGACATCTAAGCGGGGATGTTTGGAGGGGAAGCCAGGCACGCCGATGGCTGGTGAGGTGCAGAAAGGCAGGGTCAGTGAGAAACCAGGCTCTCGGGGGAGCTGAGCTTCTGTGCTGTGTGGGGCGCGGAACTGCCTCGAGGTCGGGAGCCCATGAGCGTAGCTGCACTTTGGAGCAGTCACTGCGGTGACAGGTGGAGGAAGAGCGTGAGGAGACGCTGAGTGACCCCCATCATTGATGGAAGTGTGTACCTTGGCAGAGTCCCTTCAGGAAGCATGCATGGACGTGTGGCAAAGCCCTGGACACCGTGCTCTTCTTTGGCCTTTCATTGCATTTTCTTTACGCTGGCCCGAGTGAGATGTAAGTCGAAAGAGTACAGGTGGCCAGCTAAATACGCCGTGTTACATTAACACCGTGAAACACGAGAACATGCACATTCATTTCTTCTGGAGATAGCCGTGTTATTGTGTGAAAAAAGAAGTTATAAATCAACAAATAATACCTTGTCGAGTT